>JARK01001362.1:167522-179051 GCA_000688135.1 Ancylostoma ceylanicum | reverse complement strand
GTTACCGTTCAAAATTGATTGGAACGTCCTGATTAACGTTATAGTGAAATTTCTATGTGATAAAAGAGGGGGTGGGGGGTAAATTATCCGAAGTGCTACTTTCAAGGGTCTAATGAAGGCGATGGTGCCGAAGCAGCACCAGAAGTGGAGAAATACTGATATCCTGGCCTAGCTCCCAAAATAAAACACAGCTGTACTACCAATGTTAAAAGCGAATCGAGCGCCATCATGGCCTGTTTTAGCATTGGAAAAAAATTGAGAAGATCCGCTACGTAGTAGTCGTAAACCAGTAACTTTTCAAGAGTTCATAAAAGTTTTCCTTTATTGCTTTGTTAAAGCGAACAAGACAAACCTAATTTCAGCCATGTCCACAGTGAGGATATAGTCGAAGTACATAAGAAATGAAATCCTTATGGTTTTCCGAGTTTCCTTAGCTCACTACTTTTCCGAAGAATGATTTCGACGCCAAATAAGCGTGGAAGACGTACAAAACTAGGTCCGTCCAGTAATCAATTTCACACAGTCCAGTTGGTCCCTTTTTTCTGTCATTCTCGGAAAACTTCTCCGTTGATACAATGTTTCTGCGGCTCTTTGAGGGGAGCGAGGCACGGGTTGGTGTTGCTGCTCATATTTCTGTCAATACCTGTAGATGTGCATGAGCGCCAATTGACATAGGAAGTAAACGTCAACCCTTCTACTTTGTGCTAGTTCGCAGGCGAGTCTAGTATATGCTATGCAATAACAAAGAAAAAAGAAACAACGAGTCGTGCTTAAACGACGAGCCAAGTGAAATTCGTGAGATTGTGACATGTGTGAATCGCAGCTATGTCGTAAATGGAAAGCAGAAGTACGAAGTGAGCGGTTGCAAATGCCGAGGATGCAGGAAGCGACGACGCGAGTGGCGAGTGTGCTGTGACTTAGCACATTTTACTACTCGATCTGCTACGCGTAACAGATTCCATGTAGCCTGAGAGAATTGGGCAGCAGGCCCTCTCTCAAAAGCAATCGATGCCAGCGTCGCTGCTATCCGGACTTCAGTTGACAATGGCCGGAGATGTAAAACCCGAGCAACTCCCTAATTTAATCCAGTCTTACACACGAATTATAATAATAACGTGGCAACAGATGAAGAGAGCTAATTTCCGCAAAGCATTCGAACGTGCACACCTCATCAGCTTTTTGAATCACTGCAAGAAGAAGTCGTATGAGATACTACTATTGAGCGCTCTTCCAGACTAACTTCCAGAGAAACTCCAGGGCAATCCTCTAAGACACATTGAAGCCATGATGTGCTGCGATGGCAAGTTGAACAGAATTAAGTGGCCACAGCGAACGTTACGACAGCAGTTGCCCCGCCGCTCTGGCTGGCGCTCAGCTGGCGACACATCACTTCTTCTTCCGAATCCCTCTTTATTTGCCTGCATTTACCCGTGAAGTGTGGAAAACTGGAAATAGACATGCGCAGACATTATATAAATGCTGGTGGGTGCCAAATCAACAGAATTCTGTGAAGCTCAAAGCTGGTCTGTTGGATGTCAATGACTGAAGTGTGGGAAACATCCACCTACGGTGTACTCGTCTTCAAAGCGGCATCGCGAGATCCATTCTATCACACTCGCTAAAAAATGGGGGAACAACTGTCATTCACAATTTGTCCCTAAGATTGACCACATTTTGAAAAGTTATTGAAATAAAGACGGATAGCTAACAGGTCTCGGTAACCTGAGTTATGAAGCCAATGAACCTCCTGATTTCCGCACCATTTTAAATTCTAAAATAACGATCATCCAGACGAAGGTCAGTGCAAGGATGCAGCTTTACGCGCACACCACAACAAATGCAAATGACCCTTTTCTTCCCACCAGTAACACTCTGTTCTGCCGTACACTGGACTATTGGAAGCTTTTACTGGAAACCTGGAATTGTCTAGTTTCTGTCGGCTTCTTCCCTGTCTTTTTCTCCCGAGAGTGGCTCGTTTCTTGTTTGCACATGGCTTCTAAAATGGCTCTCATTTTATTGTTATCAGGGAAGGTCGGAAAACTTTCATAAAGCTGACATTTTGGAATTCAGATGCTGAGAGTCCAAAATATTTTAAAAACTGGAGACGTAAAAATGACGGCTTAGTCCAGTAAGATTCTTAATTTCAGGAAAATAAGGGTCAGAAGCTTGTCTGGATTGGGATCTGTTTTATGATATCTGCACCAAACATTCTCCCATGCTGAATTGGTACATTATTGTACCATGTTCTGCTACATATTTTCATATAATGATTCATTTTTGCCATGATAATATGTTTTCCTTACAGATGAGTTTCGTTAGTTCTCACCATTCTATGTACGTATGTGCCATGTTCCACCTTCACTTCAACATAGATCCATCACTTCTAAGTCACCATTATTAATTCTATTTTAGTTGATTTGATTCGTTCGGACTTCCCATCGCTATCTCCGAACTGGATTTCGGATCACGCGCACTTATGTGGACCTTCTACTTGCACCAACATGTTAGGATATGTGTATGTAATTCCATCAATTCCACGTTTTCTCCACGGAACCACGACTTCTGTATTACACACGGTTCCTGAACCGTACCGGCTTCTTCAAGCGAATTTCTCTCGAATTTGCATACGTGCTCTCTCATTCTCTTCTCATTGGACTGGACTCACGCGATTGGTGTCTTTTTGTCTCCAGCTGACATTAGCTAAAGTGTCCTTTTATAAACCAAATCAAACTAGGGTCGCTCGTCGTACATGTGTGGTGTCCATCGACCCTAAATTGTGTGTAATGTCATTGAATTCGAGCGCATCCATCAGAGTTGCGTTTTAAATATGGAATTAAATGAACAAATTAATAGGAGAGCGAAAACCTGAGGATATGTCAGCGTCTTTCTTCAACAAT
The DNA here is from genome assembly GCA_000688135.1 of Ancylostoma ceylanicum. NCBI lineage: Eukaryota > Metazoa > Nematoda > Chromadorea > Rhabditida > Ancylostomatidae > Ancylostoma > Ancylostoma ceylanicum. The sequence continues at coordinate 176,154 of JARK01001362.1, read as the reverse complement.
TTGGCCCACCTCTATTAAGAGCGTCGCTTAAAATTTTTCACTCTCTGTTTTTCCAGGCTTGGCTGCTGCCCGATGTGTTTAAAAGGTACGTTCACTCCGATCAAACATGCTGATTCATTTCTACTGTAACAAAATACTACATGAATGGTGAACGATGACCTCCTCCGAGAAATGGCATCCGACGCTGGAAATGTGATCCGCACATGTGCTGGCATCTTGTGTGTTCGCATTAACTATTGCAGCTGTTCCTCTAGCAATCTGCGCTCTCTCAGTGGATTGCTCTTCGAGGTCTTCTGAACGGAAGCCCGCAGAAGGCGCAGCATCTCAAGCTCTTCGTCGGGTCGTCAACTTCATTGATGTGGAGTGGAGCTACATAGAAGCACTCATCACCAAACAATCCAACCGTTCCATGGCTTTTGTGGTAGAATGAATTACGCTGCTGGCACCAGATAATATCTACAGTGGGCGTCGATGGCGGTGACCTGTCTGCGGCCTCAACAAGCACGCGGCGCGGCCGCGCCGCTCACCATAGATCGCCGTGGTGGCGAATCTGGGTTTCCTTGATAGCTTTTCATTGCATTTGATGGTAACTAATAAGAAAACTAACTGACTATAAAGAAAACCACATGATTTAATGTCCCGGAGAGGATTCCTGCTCGAGCGGCGCGGCTGCGCCGCGTGCTCTTCGAGGCCGCAGACGGGTCACGGCCATTGACGCCCACTGTAGAATAGCTTGCAAGCCATATCTTTCCGGAGCTGCCACACCATTTCGAGAGAGAATAACTTGCTAAAGAAAATCCCACATTGTATGCAAAGCCTCAGAACAAAAGGATCATACGTAACTGAAGACAATGAGCGAATGATATGAACCAGAGACCTGGATTAGCTTACGATTAACTGTGCATCCGGAAATTCGTCTCGCTGCTCCAATGATAATGATCCTTCCGTGCTCCTTTTTCCCTTCACACAGTGTACAAGAATCACTCATGAATATGCCTCACAACAAATAAAATTGTGCACAAGATACGTTTTCGAAAGAACCTATTTCAATTGTTCGCTCGCCAAATCCATCGAAATCGAGCTGTTGCTTCTTGCAATTCCAAGCACCAGTGCATCGGCATAAGAACGTCCGAGCACCATCTGGCCCGATATCAACGTTGAACATAGAACATTGCTGCCGTCTAGACGGCATTAGCATCCGTTCAGTGCCTCGGTCTGATTAAGGATTTACAAGGAGGCCTGAACGGTTCTGTTGAAAAATATAGGGTAGCAAAGTGATGTAGTTTCGCCGTTCTGACACAAAGCATTGGTTCGGCGGAACATCGAATAATCTCTGTGTAACCTGGTTTTTGAACCTGGGCACATTTTTGTAGGATTCAACTTCTTTGCCAACCAGGGTGGAAGACGGATCTTCACTCTATGCGGCCTGACGCTTCCACTGTGACATCATCAAGGACCTGAAAGTAGTCCAAAACGCTACTCGTGTTCTGACCTCCCGCACATTTTGCCCTTCTTATCCAGTCTTCTTAGGCTGTCCATTGGCCATCCGTTAATCACTGAACAAAAGAGCACATCGTACCAATAAGTTCGCCACCGATACCGATTGTCTCAATCCACAACGTTTCGTGACTATCAGTGAGCGACTGAGCGTCACTAATAGAGTGTTGCATTCGAAACATTTTTCCGAATATTCGAATATTCGAATAAACGAATATTCTGAAAACGCCGAATATTCGAATATTCGAATTATTCGAATTATTCGAATAACCGAATATTTCGCCCACGCCGAATATTCGAATATTCGAATATTTCGAATATTTAGTTTTTTCGAATATTCGAATGTTTCGGATAATCGAATATTCGAATATTCGAATAATTATTCGAATATTATTCGATTTGGTCAACACTTTAGTCACTATGTCCCCAAAACGGTGTTTGGGGTATAGATATGGAGATCCACAGCTCGTGGTAAGTCATGCGGACAAGAACTCATGCGCGATCGACGAGAAATCGTTCCGATTGTTCATTGGACTCAGAACAGAAATCCAATATATCTCTATTAACTGCCCTGCTGAAATCCCCGACTAGTAGGCAAGAATAGTGTACACCGCCTTAAACTCTTCACCACTGTGGTGCTCGTCCCCATGTTTTCCAGGGGCCCGAAACCAAGCCGCCACGTCGTTTACTATCGAGATTTCCTGTATTTCGTACGCTCAGAATCCTTTCAGTTTCACCAATGTATTATACAAGGCATTGCAGTCTAAGCACACTGATATACCACACCTCCCTCGGGACAATCCCACCCTTACCTCATGGGCAACAATGCACGGTTTAGTTACACACTGGCTACCGTGAAGCCCATTCATTGACTGTTTTTTGATGTTATCATTTGTTACGTTAACACGAATCACGCCATTTTTCAGTTGTGCTCGCACGAGACATTTTCGTAGTCCACTGCAATCTTTTATCTTCCTATGCACACCATTCCTGCTTCATTTTCGTATAGTTTAATAATTTGGGATGTAAATATGAACTCACACCGTCTTCTTTTTGAAATAAGCGGCTCTGTCGTTTATTTTGAACAATGTCGGGGCTCTACGCTACTGTTGCTGAATCGCCGCGGAGCGGCCCTGGATGAGTACTTCTTCAACTTCTCGATTATATTCGACAGCATCTCGAATCCGCGCACATTCTATACGCAGTGCAGTGCGAGTCGGCTGCCACCTGGAGACAGGACGGAACAAACCTAAGGCTGGTTGGAGCGGAACTCGCTGCTGCCTAACGCACTTTCACCAGCAATCGTAGCATGTGCGCTTCTATGACAAAATCAACGCGGCCAACTCGCGGGCGCAGTCCATTATCGGTCTTCATTTGTTTACCTCTCAGCCGAGCTGAAGATTCGCGAGGAGCTGCTAATCCAGAATGAGATCGTTCATACAATATGCAAGCGAAAGAGTTCCGAGATCGCGCAAGTTCGGCACAACTACACCACGTAGATCCTTCACACATGAAACCTACACTGCAAAAAAAGTTGGGGCAAATCGAGCTTTTGGGCATGAAGAAATTCCCTCAGCCTATTGTAGTCAGCACATCTCTGACTCGTATCACTTGTTCAGTGGTTTTGAATACTAAATCAGGAGTAGAAAACTGAACAACAAAGCTCACACGAACGTTAGCCGGCTTCTGTTTCATTAAAAGGACGACAATCACGATACGACGCCAAATGTAATACTTTGTAGTCATCCATACGATTTTAGTTATCATTTCTTTCCTACATAAATTAGTTAAATACCTATTGTGAGAGAATTTCGGGAAATAAAAACTAAGTAATCGTAAATCTCATAGCTCACATTAGCTATTCGCTTTCCATGAGTATCCGATTACGGTTCTGGACTGAGCAAATCCTCGGCTCTGGATTTTTCCAGAACCCAGAGACGAGGATTTGCTCAGTCCCCTCTTCAGCTCCATCAAATCAACACGGAACCCATGGCTACATTTACTCTGTGGGCACCTTATCTTCAGTTTCCATCAACTTCCTGTGATACGTCATCCTCCATCCATGAGTTGTATTTGTTTGCTGGAATAAATTTTCTAAAGTTTTCCTTGTGATTTCGTGCTTTTCTTGTGAGCCCGTTGAACTGTGATTTACTTCCATTCGCATACGTATGACTGTGTTGCGGCTGGAACCTTACACATTTATTCATGTTACAGAGATACGAAGTCACTACATTAGTCGTTCAGAGCAGGACAGTCATTTTCATCTCTGTACTTAATGTACGGTGCTGTGAAGATGCGTGGTTGCGGCACAGCCGTCCAGTTTGATGGGTGGTTCTATAAAAGAGTCAAGTGAGTAAAAGTACAGTCTTTCTCAAAACTCCTTGCCTCACACCGTACTGCCCGTAGCAACTCTGGTTTTTTAGAACTTTATTTTTCTTTTTTGTACATTTCGCATGCACGACACACCTCCAGATTCTAACAAGTTTATTTGGCGCGCAATCAAAATTACGAAATTTTGATATTTTATGGAAAATCTATGGACCACACTGGTTTCATATAGTTTACTCTGCTTCTTATAGGGATTCTGAGGAGATCCGCGTCGATAGACATCGCACGGCAAGACTGCATATCTTAGTTTTTCAGCCGCTACCTGTTGACGGAGGTGCACTCGAAATTGGCTGACAAGGACCCAGTGTAATCCTACTTCAGGAATATAGTTAGCCTTGGTCACAGACTGTTCTAGTGGCTTTGCTAGGTGGCGATCCAAGTGGGCAACATTAGCACAACGTCGAGGTTTTCCCACATTTTCTTACTAAAACCCGAGCATCGATAGGTCGAAATGACGGAAATTGCTCTTGGTATTTTCTGATGTCTGGTGCTGTCAGACCAGATTCAGTCTTTGCTCAGCTCTGCTTTCGCCGGAAAGTCTACCAAAAACAAGACAGCAACCTCGAAAAAATCCTTTTTCTAAAGGTCCTGAGTGTCTTCCGTCATAACCCATTTTTAGCTATCGATTCGCGGGTTTTAGTAAGAAAATATGGGAAAACCGCGATGTCGAACGAGTGTTGCCTTCTCGGGTTGCTCCTTAGCGAAGCCAGTAGAACAGGCTGTGACCAATGCTAACTATATTCCTGAAGTAGGATTACAGTAGATCCTCGCCAATTTTGAATGCACCTCCGTCAGCATTGAGCGGCTGAGAAATTGAAATGGGCAGTCTTGCGTGTGCGATGTCTATCAACGCGGATGTCTTCAGAATCCCTACTATAAGGAGCAGGATTAGTGGACTGTATGAAATCAGTGTGGACAATAGATGCTCCATAAATTATCGAAACTTCATGAATTTAATTGTGCAGCAAATAAACTTGAATCTGAAGGTGTGTCATGACCGCAAAGTGTGCGAAAAGAGAAGAATAAATTTATAAAAAACTAGAGCTGCTACCGTGAGCTCAAAAACTGGGGCACCACGTTATTTAAGTGGTGCTCACAATGGCACTAAAAGAAAATTTCCAAAATCAGAGGAAAAGCCAGGAGTTGGAAAGTTGGGGGGGGGTGTCCTACATATAATCATGAAACGCACTGTATATATCCTTAATAAAGGGCCGTAAGCCCGAAAACATCGGACATACGGGGACTCCTTGCACTGCATCGTACAGCTGGACTGCCTACGTCCTCCTGTATAAAGACTGGTGAGAATCCAGATCTTTCTAATCTTCTTTAAAAAAGGAACAATCAGTGCGCGAAGTTGAGTTCTTTTCGTTCCGTTCCTACAGGATTGTTGAAGAGCAGTGCCTCGAAACAAAGAGATATCGGAAAGTGTGAATGACCGATATATGTACATGCACAGAATCCGCCTATGATTTTTACGCTGAGCCTTGAAATTTGTACATTTTACAGCAATCCGTCGCGACCGCGTAATGCACGAAAAAAATGAATCAGATCGGAAACTGGATCAACAACGGTTCTTGTCAACGAGTTAATTCTGCGCTGCTTTGCTCCTCAATTCATAGCAATGGAACGGAAAGGCGCAAATTTTCACCAAATGTTCTGTTTTTATGATGACAGCGCAGTATTAACGTTGATGCACATGCGTACCATCGTAGTGAAAAAGTGAATCGTGAATCTACCCGAAAAAGTGTCCCATCGTTCCTGTAGCAGTGCATATTCAGCGGAGCGGCCGTATACAGCTCCTTCAATGATAGCACATTTTCATCGGTCCAGTCTATGCTCTCATACTTCTCATGGATCGGCAACTCCCACTTGAGGATACCATGCCTAGAAATATTTCAAACTCGTCTCAAGGGTAAAAAATTTCTGCCATACACGTGAAATTGTAATGAATTTGCTCATACTTTTCAAAACGCAAACACCAAGCTTATCTTTAAGAACTTCTGAATGCTTCACAATATAAAAAGGAATACTATATATCCATTATGAAATATTGGGTTGGGCAATTTTTCAGCGGTTTTTCATGAGTACAGAAACCACCGTTTTCCAAAAACAGAATGAATCGCACTAACTGGGTTCTGTAGCTCTTTTTCTTCTCTATCAACGCTGCCAGAGTCAATTTCTCCGCTTCACGTTTATAGAAAATTGAGAAAAGACCACTCAAATTGCAGCCCGCCACCGAAACTCTTATATCAAACTTCATAATATGCACTACGAACCTAATGAATTATGTGGTTGTGGCAGTAGTGGAAATCCCCACATCCGAGTTTTTTGGTAGTCGCTTTGCTCAAATTTTACGCAGAAAAGTCGAGCATGCCTAATGTGAACCTCAATGCAAAACCCCTAATGTAAGGGGTTTTGCACGGAATGTTTCAGATAACCTTGCTATTGTTGGGACTCAGCATCTGTACTGATTAGTCCTAAAATGTGGAGCGACCCTAGGTGGATAATTGTCTTTATGTCCCACAAACGGGGTATGCCAAACGAGGGGCAACTTCGAGCGAAATTCGCTCTGTACAAAGACGGTAAACCACTTCCGTTGTGTTCTTTCAGTAGTGAAGGTTTCTCTATGAACGCAGTTCACATTCCTGCCCACTTGAGTCACATTTGATCCACCATTGAAGTCAAGCGGTAGCCGGTGGCGGATTGTCGAATTGGGGGGTCAGGTTCCATGCTATAGAAAAGGAGGTGCAACGGTAATTGAAAAGCATTGTTGTGACTGTGGAAAAGAGCAAAGCAAGAGCTGCAAAATAGTTAGTGACATGCAAACTGTCGAAGTCCAAACCAATGTGAAATATTGAATTGAAAAAAAAACCGCACGAACTTATTCCCCAACCCAATATATCCTCGGAATACAAAATCCAATAGAAACACTCCAAATAAATTCCTAGATAAAAAACTGCTTGCATCTGCATATTTTGGAAGAGAAGGTGATATTTTAATTGAAAGTGGAAATTTTTTACTCGTGCTCGAAGAAGTTGTGCAACGTTGTGTTGTCCACTGCCGATTTGCAAACTTCTACTTCGGATGCAGGGAAGTAGTAGATGTAGTTCACACACATTTCGTCCTCAATGCCGTAACCTCCCTTGAATTGAAATCGTCAGCATACTAACAAAAATAGGTTGGGTTGAAAAAGAACATTACAGCACTTCTGAATGAATGATATCTCCAGCGAAATATGCAGTCGTGATGGTATACAGTCGTGTCGCGATATCCCGAGCGTGGCAGCACTTTTTTGCTCTTACGCTATTATGAACCGAAGTATGCTTAGGATGCTTACGTACGTATGCTACAGAACGTGTGGAAAAGTTCACTTTGAGACTTGTAAATGCTGGATGGAGATATTTTCAAAACACCAAACAAACTCTTGACAATTCGTTTTGCGAATGAATGTTGAGATGTACCAACACCAGCACGCGTCGCCTATAGCATTGAACCCACACGAATTTGTTGAAAAACTTTACAAAGCTGTTTTACAAAAAGCGAAAATTTCCGTACTACACACCTATACACTTGCTAGCTAGTTACTGCACTGTTGTTATCCCTCGAAGCTATGGGGTCTGAGAACCATGTACGCCTAAGAAATCTCAACTCATTAACGAAAACTTCCCTGGGACTGCCTCTAATACAGTCCAAAAGGAGGAGCAACACAGAATTTGAATCGAATGTTTTTCTGAATTTTTCTCCTAAAAACATATGGGTGTGTTTCTAAAAGAGATGCTTAGAAAACACCCGCTTAGGTTCGACGGAGTACACAGCATAATCCATTCCTCTTGTGTTATATCGTCAACGCCTTCAATCTTTTGAAGGTCCGAAATCCTGGTTTCAAGAAATCCAATTGTAAAGCACCTACCAGAGTCATTACGTTTTTATTCAGCGTCTCATACACACACGTCGTCGAGAGCACATCGCCCTGAGAACAACTGTATCAGCAACGGCGCATTTTCGCTGTCTGCTCTACTACTCACGGGCATAACATGGATATATGGTCGAATGAAGACAATATGCTGCCAATGAGGGCTGTAGTGATTGTCGCGATTGATTTCACCGATTTTCACTCCATGTCGGTAGTGGCTGGTGAAGATTTTTCGACCAGACAAATGTGCGTGAAGCTGTGATCCAAAGACATGTATGCCTCCAGATGGCAGCTGAAGAATCTTTGCATTTGTTTAAACGAACCTCTAGATGTTCAGGCTGGCTAACTTCTGCTTAGAAATGTAAGAAGTATGTATGCTGTTGCTAGCTAGCATGCAGTAATAGCTCAACATTCTTTAAACAGTACGCGCTGTAACTGGAAGCCGATGTTTTCTGAAGGGGAAAACCTTACACTGCTGGGTTAAAGGCAAGGTCCGGGCAAAATTTCGTCTCCTCAATTTTTATTTAATTCGTCGCCCACGGCGACGCCTTGGACGGAAACAATCGAAAAAATCCTGAAAAAGTCCCACAACGAACGGTTCCCACCGACCAGTTTTGGTATGCCGTTTGCACGTTTGCAGCGGCCGTGCTTTCATATAACGTTATACGGCGCGCCCACATGTTGTCTATTGTGACGTCGTAAGAGAAAATTCGTTTTCAAATGACTGTGCAGTCCGTTTGATAAGGTTGGTTCCAGGAAGAGTTCGTTAAGGTGTCTGTATCCATGCGCATCATCCAACTTTGTCTATTCTGCACGCGAGCATCTTTTGTGAAA
>JARK01001362.1:98106-154030 GCA_000688135.1 Ancylostoma ceylanicum | reverse complement strand
CCAAGTTCAGGACCAGAAATATATACCGGCCGTTTCCACATTAACGAAGCAGGTTCATCTCGATAACATCTTGGACTCTTGCTGATCATGGAGGAGCTTTTGAATTTCAGATCTTACACGATCTTCCTGAAAACCTGCAAGACAAGATGCGGCCGAAGAGCTTCAACCTATGGAGTAAAGAAAGCACGTCGCTCCTCACTCATTTGTCGCTGATTGACACGTTCACCCAATTTCATGCGGATGCTTGCGATTGTAAGTTCAGAAATATTAAAGCTTACGTAATTTGATATCTCGAATTCGATAAGTTTTTTTTTTTCAGTACTTCTTGGCGACAATCACACCATGGATACTTTGAGAAACGAACACTTTGATGTGGGAATCACAGAAACGATAGGTGCCTGTGGTTTCGGGTTATTTGAGGTTATTGCACTGTTTTAGTTTTCGTACAATAAGGTCTTATGCACAATTGAAGCGAAACGATTTCTATCGTCGTGAAACTCTAGAGTTTTATACCTTACATTCACTTTCAAACGTTTAAAGTCTAGAAACCATGTTGGGCTTCGTTCTGAAAGGAAAAAATGTGGAGTAACCCCCCCCCCACCTTTTTTGGCCGGTAAACCATCGCATCTATGACCTCATCCTTCGTTCAAGTCCCGTCTAGGGATGTGTGTCAAGACGAGTAACGGTGTGCGAACTACGACTTACGGCTATTTTTCGCAATTTTTACGATTTACGAGAAATGGTCTAAATTCTGTGAAAAGTCGTAAATATCGACAGGAAAGTAAACCCGCCATAGCGCCTACGCTAAAAGTGCAAATATGCATGGCTTGCTTATGTTTGTATTTCGCACTAATTTTGGGAGCGACTTGGTTTCTATTACACAATTCAAGAAGGCGGCTCATACCAAATTCATTTTTCGAGACCTCTGTATAGCAAATCAGGTGGGCTTGTGGACATCGAAATCTTGCACGAAATGCCAGAAGAACGTTATGAGCCACATTTTCAGTTTCCTTTTTCTAATGCTTCCAAGCCATCGTAGTGGGTACCACGTAGCTGCCCATCAACCCCCTGCAATTCCTTGTTCGAACGAAGTCTGCTCGATTTTTTCTGATCTCAGCAGCAACATGATGTCGTGTCCAGAATTTTTTTCTGATCGAGCTCTTATTAACCAAATGATAATGCCCGCAAGTAAAGATAGCAAAGTGCGAGAAATAATCCTTTTCTGGGATGAACCACGCATTCCCGTTCATCTGATAGTCGTGGAGTGCTGATTACGTACGTGACTTATACGGTGACCTGCTGGGAAACTCAATGTATCAAGTCAGCCATTCATCTTCCTGGAATCGTCTGATCACAATTCACCGATCCCAGAGGGGCGCTGGCGCGGAAACAAAATCGTCTGCCGTATTTCTCCAGTAACAATGACCAGATTTAGGAGATCTCTCTCTCTCTCGTAGTGATTAATAATAGAAATTCTGTTATAATCAGATAGTCGTTGAAAACATCGAAACAAAAACTTTCACTGTTCATAGTGATGCTTTCAGTGATCGTAGTAATGTTTTCACTTCAAGGATATGATAGGAAGAGGAGGCGAGTTGAATTTTTGTGGATCTTATCAGCAGTATCTGAATCTTCAAACACGATTTACAGTTTATAGCCATTTTGGAAAAATTCGATTTATGAACACCAATTTTTTGTCGCGCATATTCTAGGTTCTCTCGTGTTTCTGCGGACACGACGCTATGCGTCTGCTCTGTGAAGCAGGTAGATTCATTACGGCTAAAGGATGACCTCCTTGTCACTTCGGTAGCTCAGCGATTCATATATTCTCCGAGCACGTAGGACGTGCCTGTGGGTAGATACAAGAATTTAGAAAGTGTGTCCCCAAAAGTCGCATGCGAATGACTGGAACATGCAGTGAGGAAGAAGGGTGGATTCGGTGTCGTTTTAAAAGAATAAACCCCACACTTCCTATTGGGCCTTTGTTCGTGGCTTTATCGCCAAACTGCGTAAGAACAACTCTGGAAGAGCTTCTCCTCGCTTATAGTGGAGAGGACGAGATAGAATGCCTTCCGAGCCCTTGCGGGGCGTCCATGGGAGCTCATGAATACAGAAATCAGCCTCTATAATTTTCTGATGCACGCATGCTTCAGCTAACCCATATATACGCTTAAAATTTTGCGTGGAATGCGTTTCAAGCGTGTTTTGAGCTCCCTAACAAAATAAAATCCGTACAGCTTCCAAAGTTGCCCACCTCCATGTGATGAACAAGATTCTCGTTGCCTTTCTTTATGTATGGGTTTATCTGAAAATTTGTCTCGATCATAGACATGCTGTTACCATAAACAAAACTGAAACAGATACCTGAATAATGTGGTGCTTCTGGCTACTAATAGCTGGCGGTATTCTTCTGATGACACACCAATACGTTGTAACCTCATTAGGGATCTGCGATTAAGAACTAAAGCTTTTTACATACCACATGAAGGCACTTCTTCCACATCTATTTTCATGTTTGAGATGTCAGCACATTCCCGAGCCTACGTATATGCATCATTGAGATTACCCCTGATGAAAGTGATGACGTCCGTATCCATAGATGGGTAAAATCGAGGTGTGTTAACACATTTATCCAGGGTTACATCAGTGATGCATGCGGCTCCAGTAGTCGTATCCGGGAATTTGTTAGTTCGATTAAAATCGTGTGTGAAAGAAACGCACTTGAATCGACTATCGCCTGAGGAGTTCTTCCACCAACAACCACGAAGAAACCGGTGTAGTTGGAACAAATCTCCTACTACAATATTTATCGCGCTCGGTTTGGCTCCTCCTAACTTCATATCATCGAGAATCCCAACTCCATTTCCACTCCTCGCTACGTCATCAGGGGTGTTCATAACTCATCGTAGTTAATGCAGCGGGAAGCAGCTTTCTCACTTACGTTATATCCATGTAAACCTGATAAAAGTCTTTTACGCTTTTGGTTTTGAGGTGTAGCAGATCACCTTGAACTAATTCGCGGCCTATTTCGCAACCGGTATGAATACTAAAGTGTCTATGTTAGGTCCACCAGGAAGTTGCAAAATTGGAGCCAACAGGAATCCAAAGAATAATTTAAACATTGCATTTATCTTGAAAATTGCAGAAATTTCATCATGAGAACGACTCTAAATTTTAGTTTCTTAGACCCCATTCCTCGTTTCATTACCCTCACTCCGAGGCCGTACAAGTTCAGACAGCCACTGCACCAGTGATCCAGCAATGTCACACACTGGTAGAGCCCCTACTCCCTCTTTCCTTCCACTGCGAGATCCGATGCTGCACCTTAACGAGCACTGCATTTTAGCAGCCAAGGCCTTCCCATGAAGTCCGCAAGTTTGAGACTGGGGAACGCATCATTTGAAAATTTCTTGGAACATAAAAATAAAAAAGTCAATGTTGAAGGTTTCAATTACAAGTTGACCCAACAATATGAGAATAGCGCACAAGTACCTACATCTATGAATTATTAAGTCGTCAATATGAAATCTCTGATTTTGAATGTGGAGGTTTTGAGTAATGTTTCTCGGAAAAGATGAGGTACAAACAATCCAACTATGTCGCTATGGTACCGGCACAGCCTTGCCAGCTCAGCGGGAGCATGGTTGCGCCAACCGCTTGGAAGCCTAGGAATAAACTAGGGATAAGTTGGTGTAGGGCATTTCCAACATCATGTTAAAAGTCAAACTTTTTTCTACCAAGAAGTGAACTAATCCTTGAGGGAAGTTGTGGTCAAGCAGAACAAGGTTTGGCCAGTACACTGAATGGCAGGTAGATTCCCCTCCTAGCTCCCGAGGTTTACGCAGCGCGGCCTTGCAAGAAATGATCAAAAAATGACACCAATTTCTGGGGACCACTACTGTGGACAATTCGTTCATCGTGCTAGTTTTTCTTGTCGTATGACCTTAAATACCTGAATAAGGATGCGAACGCCAAACCTTGCTGAATATGCAGGGCAGAGTTTGACTCCAATCCGCTCAAGCCACAACTCCCAGCTCATCGTAATCTAGGTTCATCATCTGAGTTCTTTCACAAAAATTCCTCAAAAAACAAAAATTTCAAAGTCTATGAAAAATCGAATAGGTGATGTCGAACGAGGGAGAATGTACCTTCATAATGGAAAGAAAAATGAGAGTAGACCAGATGAAACCCCGAAATACCAGCTGTCAAACTGATTACTTAAAAGTCAGGGGTGGTAGTCATTTGATCGAAATTATCACTTAATAGACAACCTTAATGGGCATCAAAGTGCGACTTAACATTTCTGATGGAGAGCAAATTGGCAGGTAATCCTCACATATCGCTTGTCAATTTCAAAACACTCGCTCTGACGGAAACTGATCACTCGGCCACTGGCCTATGAACGCGCATCACAACCTCTGCACCACAACGCCTGCGTTTCTCTCACTAGACATTGTTCCTCGTCAATTACAGCTGTTACGTGGAACAACGCGAAAATCCACATCATGGATATCGAGCCCCTGAGTAGCACTGCAAAACCGCGGGCACATACCATTGCACCACGCACTACACAGTGGCTACAAGCCCGTTTAATACCCATGAAATGAATTCAAAGCTCCACTCCCCAATACCGTTATAATGCTTTTTCGCGAACATTCACTATATACATAGGGACTGCAATCTGACTCCTGCGCACAAAGAGTCCCAAAAACTACTTGCAGAACTGCTGCCTTGGAGAGGATTTGATCCATTGTTTGCCCTCTCGCAAGTCAAGTATTAAGTAACTGTAATTAAGCTCGAACGCAGGTACAAAGACGCCCACCATGCTCAACCCCGCCCCTCTACCTTTGATCGCGCGCGGCGGGTGCTGGCTGGATTTATCAGCTTTATGGCATCGATCAGGATTTCTCCATAGTGGAGATCCGCTGCACCGCCGCGGCCATATGAATCTGCGGCGATAGATCTCGTCCGCGTGGGCTCATCCTGGCAATGTACAACTCAGTATTTTCCGAAAACTTTGCCCTTCTAGCTGATTTCTCCTCTGTTTTGGGCACAAGTATACCCACCAGAATAGAATCCCCCTTCCCCCCACATAATAAACGGCGAAGGTGTTTCGCAATAGTCTGTCTGTCGCCGGGCCCCGCCTGTCAGGGTGACTCATCGCGGCTGGAATGCCGAGGGGAAGCCGATTTTCGGAGTTCTTGAAAAGAGTCTTCGGTTCTGAGTGCTCGGATTAACCAGATAGGAATGGACAACATGGCTGAAGGTTGGCTCCACCGATCTATTGGAGAAATTTCGGAGTCCGCCGCCTTCACCTGTAGATTTCAGCAACTTATTGAAACACAAACCTGACAGAGTCAAGAGGACACAGATTTTTCGAGTTCTTGAATAGAATATGCGGCTCTGAGAGTTTGATTTAATCAGAAGAGAGTGGACAACATGACTGATGGATGAATCCACCGATCTATCAAGGAAATTCCAGAGTTTACCGCCTCCACCTGTAGAGTTTTGCAAGTTATCCAAAGCCAATGGCGATTTACCCGCAAACTCAGCGCTTTCTACAAAAAGTGAAGGCACTTTGATGACTAGGTTAACGAAAGTGAAGAATTGAGAAAGAGAATCGCTCACATCTCCATCTATTAGGTTTTTTTCATGTATGTTTCAATAGGCAGAGCAAGATTTATACAAAGTTTTTGAGACTGCATAAACTAAAAGAGACTGCGCTAAACATCAACTTCTACGACTTGAGTTTAAAAGTTATGTGGTTAGTGGGTCCAGCCAAGCCATCATAAAAGACGGCATGGACTTATATTAACCCACGGCGATGATAGTAACTTTATAACAACGTAGTTCTCATTTTCATGAAGGGAATTTGCTTTTGAAGCTGAAGATTTGGCTGGCTAGGAAAGGAGCATGGCGCAGACCCGCGGCTCTGAGTACTTAATTAGCGAAATGGCTAGCAAATGCAGAGCCAAACTAATAAGTTAGCAAAAACCTAGAGTTTGCTCCGACGGACATCACCCACAATATCCTAAAATGACTGATAATCACTAAATTATCGAAAACAAATGGATAAGAAGGTTCGCAGAGGGAGCTACCACCCACGATAAACGCGGAGAAGCTGTTCCAAGCATAACTTTCATTTCGGCTGCCAGCTACCGGAGGACCCATTCTATAGTTTACAACGAAAGGTTTCATTTTCTTCATCACTTCTGACGTCACGATGTGGAGAGGACAAACCGGCTAAACTTCATTGAAAAATGAATTAGTGAAGTAGATTCGCAGAAAATCACTTTCATCCGCGAAGCGCGGCGAAGCTGCGCTTCGTGTGGATTACAGTGATTTTCTTCAAGTTCAGCTGGCCCCAGGGTAACGTAGCTTACGGGTCCGAGACAGAGCGCCGCGAAGCGGCGCTCTGGCTCGGGATTTTTTTCCGAGTTCAGCTGGCCCCAGAGTAACGTGGCTTACGGGTCCGAGACAGAGCGGTTCAGCTGGCCCCAGGGTAACGTGGCTTACGGGTCCGAGACAGAGCGCCTCGAAGCGGCGCTCTGGCTCGGGATTTTTTTCCGAGTTCAGCTGGCCCCAGAGTAACGTGGCTTACGGATCCGAGACAGAGCGGTTCAGCTGGCCCATCGATTTTATCATGAACATCGATGTTGTTTTTTAGTGTGGGTGCTGTCTTTAATTTATTTAATGAAGGAATCCCTCTCGTAGTCAGATTGGTTTTTGACGCAGATGCTTTTTGAAGATCTTAGTAGAAAGTGAAGCTCACTAATTTTTGTTCCGAGTCGTTGACTTGGAACTCAGACGATTTGGGGAAATGCCACTACCATGCCGCCGTCAGAATTCTTCAGGTTGCTTCATTAAGAGGGAGAATAACAGAATAACAGATTACGCTAAGAGTCAGCAACAATTACAGCTTATCAAGACCCTGCTAGCTCAAGAATGAGTTCTAGAAAAGATGAGCATCATTCTACTCACAGTTCTACGATCGACTCGCTTTCCTCACAGCTCGTGGCAGCGCGGGAGCTAGTCCTTCTTTGCCCTCAAACCCTTCCCGCGACGGAAACCCTCGTGGGTTGGTTCCATACCTTCTCACAACGCCAATTTCTACGTTGTCTATGGAAGTGAGAGAAACGCATTTTGGAAGCGCAGATTACATACAGGACGTGAAATGTGTCAGGGCAGGGATTTATGAAATTTTAACCACTCAAACCAACGGTGGTTAACGCGATCTGCTACCCTATACACTACACACTGGAACAAGACGCAGGGGTTAAACCTGGTTGATTAAGCTAGGAATCCTCGCCCAGAGGCCGCATGCATCATTGACATTAGCAAAGATTAACGTTTTGCGGCCCAAAAAATCTACTCATCGTTGGAAAAGCATCAAAACGTCTGCCTTGGATTATCTCAGTGATGCATCCAGGCGCGAGTGTGGTGTTGAGCAACATGCCTTATCGTCTTGAATCGGCCGCAACACTCCCCACCGCTTCAGTTTGCTCCAGCGAACGGTACGGACAGTAGTTGGTGAAAGCCCCGAAAACGGCTCGAACTCATTCTCAAACCATTTTGTTTAGACTGTTCGAATCAGCGTTTCGAATATGTTTCGCTAACATCTCAGACACGAAAATAAGATGGGTGTGTGCTTTTACAACATCATCTACAACCAGTTTCCTAGTGACTTTTCAACTTATTGAAGTACTATTGGGTTCCCGGCAAGAACTTTGAAATGTGCGCCATCTGACTGCAACGGATTTGTGGAATCTTCCGCGTCGATTAGAAGGCCATATCGCATCTCCTCAACATTTAGTATTCAGCTATTTTATCAGTATATCTAGAAAGATTACACAAGAAGGCGGTGGCATGAACGGCACATACACCAAGAATGTGTAGATTTAAATCTTACCTTCATAACTAAGCTGCTACTGAAATCCCGGGTGAACTGGTAACCTCCCGCAATAATGAACTGTGTTGTGCCTGCCTATAAATGGGAAAATGTACAGTTTCAAATCGTATGCTTTCTCAAAGATATCCTTCCTCAAGGGCAAAATCCTTTGGGTCACATGTGGCGAATCGCCTTCGGAATTGGAATTTCCCTGCTCGCCTCTTTTCCAGCTGACAATCCTGACTTCTGTCATAGACGATTTGAAACTCTCTGTCAATGTAGGCGTCCTGCAACAGCGACATCGCTATTCCTTATCAAAGCTAACAGGGACATTGTTGTAGTGGTAGATACCCTTAGCTTCCCATTTCGGAATATGCAAATGTCTGAGTTGTTGTAGAATCCATGATCAGAAAAGCCGATAATAACGTAACCAAGTGGTGCGTTAGTCTGATTCACTGTGAACAAGACTGATTGATCAGCAAAGTCGACATTCCAGCTTATGTGTATTGCTGATGATCCCAACCGTGCGCTAACCTAAATGAGCAGGTAATAAATATTAACTACAACAGCCTTAATTCGGCTTAATTTTGCAGTTAATATTAGTTGTTGGCCGGGAACAATAAAGACTGTACCAGTCTAGACTGTACTAATCTCGGGTGCTGTTAAATAGAAGGATTCATATGAAGTTAAATTATGCCGAGATTTGAAAACAGTCGATCTTGGAGCCTTAATATTATCATATTGCTTTAGCAATAATGGAGTGCAACAACAGCCACTCCATCACTGGTGATCAGTTGATACGCCTATTCGGCACTACAAAAAAACTCCTTCGTGCTGTAGGAACTAAAGGCCACACTGGTGAATTGTAAACGTCATACAATCTTGCGTAGAACATAATAAAACTTTTGCGCACAAACCCACTCTCCAGAGACAAAATGAAAGCCCCAAATCTTGACATTGAGTGAGTATAGTTGAATAAACAGTTAACGTGACTGCAGTCACTCAGACAAACTGTCGGAAGGACCGCAAGAGAAAGAGATCTCGACCTCGACCACCATTTATACCTGTCACACGCACGCATCCATTTCCAAAGATTTTCCATGAAGGCCGGTCATTCGGAATGACAGCAGCAGAACGTTTTCTGCTGCGGATCTTCCGATTGCGGAAGCAGAATGAAAAAATGAACGCAAACGACTCGCATATACGAAGCTAAGTTTTGTTGTGGCCAACGAAAAGTTGGCGCCTTCAAAATGGGGATATGGTTTCTGCTCCACTGCTATATCCAGTCGCGAAACCTCCAATCTTCAACAAGGTCGTCATTTTTGTGTGTGAGTATCACGTATACGGGTGTGGCATATTCTTGTGGAGTTAACGTACGCACAAACTACCGCAGCTGGCGCACTCAGACAAATTTCGGAAGGACCGCAGCAGGAAACCGGAAGGACCACAGCGGAAAACCTGTCGACCTGGACGAAGGCGTTTTGACGCGCCAGCTACCGTTGGTGGGCGTGTGTAGTGTAGCGCAGTGGATGAAGAGTAGTGTATGGGTTGTGTACATTTATCAGGGTTTCGTGCCGGGACCTCTCAGCGGAACTCTCGTCCACGCTTTGGACGCACAGAGAATACCGCCATCATTTTCTGTGCTTCCTGCGTGTTTCACACTACTTCATCATTGTCGTTGAGTTCACCGTCCCTAAAACCCCAAAGTCCCCCGAGAAGTACCGCGAAGTCTACAATACCGAAATTTCCGTGTGTGTGTGTGTGTGTGTGTGTTGCCTTTACCACATTCGCGACCTTATGCTCCCGCAATGGTGTACAGTCCTTGGCGAAAAGTTAGACGGAATGCGCGTGCGGTTCGGTGTCGCTACGACCCCGCCGCGGCGCGGCTCCCAATCGATGCTATCCGCCCCGCAAGGCATTTTTGTCGTGTTTTTCTTTAAAAAATCGTTCTTTCGCGTTTCTTACTTGCAGTTTTCGCTCTCTACTCATTTCTTTACACTTTTAGGATAGTGCACAGCAGTTTTTGTGCCCCTTTGAATTGGTTGTGTCTACTTTTGCAAAATACTCCAAAATACTTTTTTAATTCCTTCCTATATTTTTTGCCCTAATTTGCTATTTTTTGCTGTTCTTCGCCTGTTTAATGCTCCATTCTGTTGTTTTGATAGTTGCGTTCATCGTTCGCCTCTCACATGTCGTTGTTTCTTCGTTTATTTGCCCATATTTTTGTTTCAGATAGATTTCCGATCATGTCTACTAAGCGATAAACGAAGAAACAGCGACAGATAACAAAATGCAACTATAAACAAGCGAAGAATACCAATTTAGGGCGAAAAATAGAAAAAGGAATAAAAAATATGGAATATTTTGCAAAAGTAGACACAACCAATTCAAAAGGGAACGAAAACTGCTGTGCACTATCATAAAATGTAAAGAAATGAGTAGAAGTGGAAAACTGCAAGTAAGAAACGCGAAAGAACGATTTTTTAAAGAAAAACACGACAAAAATGCCTTGCGGGGCGGATCGTATCGATTGGGAGCCGCGCCGCGGCGGGGTCGTAGCGACACCGAACCGCACGCGCATTCCGTCTAACTTTTCGACAAGGACTGTAGCACGTGGGACGCGGACGGTTCCCTAAAGGCAGTGTGTCACCTCGTTTCGCGTGTTGGAGATATCGACAGATCCTCGATCTCCTCGCGACGCTGAATCCAAAAATGTATATAAAATGTCGCAAAAGTGACGATAAACCCGTTTTCGGGAAGGTCCAAAGTGCAGTTCACGGACCACCTGGGCGGAGCGGTCCGTGGGTGTGCTGGCCGCCCGCCACGCTTGCAACAGTGGCCAACGAGTTTTGACATGCCAGATCGATGGAATCAACGGCTTCACAGATCAACGGCTTTCTCGGTCGAGCAAACAGGTACAAGCCCCTTACAAACCCAGTACCGGAAGACGGGATCAGAGACAGTCGGTCGCTTCATTAGGACCTGATAGAAATGTGAATTCGTTGTCTTTCTCCTCGCAATTGGTGCAAAGAACATCACTTAGCAAAGCGTGAGTTGACAGTATCGCAGGCTTACAACTGTCAACGAAACTATCAAACATCTCGGCCACGATGTGGCAGGAGGAGGATGATACTTTGGAATTCAATATTTTTACTCTGCACTAACGAACAAAATGCCATGTCGCTGTTTCTAATGGAATTGGAATGCGTTTCAAATGATTGCTTGTTTCTGTCAATTACAGGCATAATTACAGCCACTCTGTAAAACCTGCGGTTGAGATCGCCATGACAGCTCTGGAGGGTCCATAACAAAAATCTCATTGTGTAAGGAGGTACGTAGGAAGTGTATGCCTTGGAGCGACATGATCCTATAAATCTATCGTCATTTTTCTTTGTTTCGCAACCAAAATTTTTTTCCTTGAGTTCTTCTAGCGTCCAATTTCCATATTTTTCCCTTCGAATGTAAATACACCTTATTCTTAAAAAAGGTCATCCAAGAGAAATGTGAAAAGCCAACTGACCTCTCCATCGCTTTTTGCGCAGGCGAAGAATGCTGCCACAAGTAGGAATACCAGAATCAGCATTCTTCTCTCATTTTATAAGTTTTTACTCTGGAAATACAATAGAGGTTTCTCGAATCAGAAACGCTCATTAATCAACCAGTCATGCATATGCAGTTTACACAATGCTAAACAAATGAGATCTCCTGCTTGATGGATTTATTTGTCTTTCACTGTTCCACTACATATGTTTTAAAATGAGCGTAACTTAAAAGCAGCGTCCCACCTCAGAATCGTCTTCAAGATGCTTAGATGTATTAAAAGAACTTTCAAGAGCTCCTTTTAAAAATGGTATATGTGGTGATTCTGAAACTGCGGAAAACCCGTTTTCGGTCCACAACACGTAAGACATAGAAATGGGACATGAGTTCACACCAGTGGCGGATGCAGAAGTGCCAGGGCTGGTGCCGTAGAGGAAAAACTGGGGTCCCATTCTTTTCTTCTTTAAGAACCCGGACGAAAAATACTTACCGAAAATATGGATCTCAATGTTATATAATTGAAAATGAGAATGCAAAAAGTAACGAAAATTCAAAGTACAAAATTTAAAGTGCAATCTAAAGTAAGCTGATGCGAAGTTTTTTCATATTTTGCGAGATGCTTTCAAATCCTCCCCTCGTTCGTTTACCACTGGTTCTCACATACAGGCCAGTTGGAACCACTATGTTGTGTATTACAGAACTTCAATGTCGGGCGAACGATCACATAAGCAAATATCTCTAGAGGAGGTACTGAAATAAGGATAAAATCATCATACACTCCTGAGAAGGCAGACGCAGTAGTAATTACGAAACGTCAGACACACTGTTCCGCACTAAACGATTGGTGACAACATGTCAGTATCAGGCTGTCAACTCAAAAGATGAACTTTTCGGAACCCCAGAATCCATAACCACTTGCCATCTTCAGCTCTTACCAGTTAAAGGCAACACTCACGGACATTATTATGTTGAAGATTTTGCTAAATTTCAAAGTTTTCACACGCCGGAAAGACGCCGACTCACCGCGAAAGTGAGGATTTCCGTGAGTGCTGCCCAGGGTAAAGTACGGGGTGCGAACTGACGTCCCCAAATACGTACCCCCCTTTTGCTATCACCTGGGTGTCGACGCATAAATGAGATTTCATAGTTTTTTTTTTTTGAATCAGTGGCCTTTAGCACTTTGTGATAGAAGTTCTAGGTCATCACAGCCAAACCTGTTAACTTCAGGAGAACATGTCCAACACGTTTGGTTGGAGATGCTAACCATGGCACAAATGAGAGGGATCAGATTGCGAGAAAACCGAACATGTGTGGACAATCTTGTACATGTTCTAACATGTTATCACACAAACATTCATGTTCTCACCCTCTGCTCTCTCCTCGGTCCTTACGCTTGATCCGCATCCCTCTTCCTGTCTCGAATACTGTAGTGTCCACCACAGGGCAGGTGCGATAAGGCTGCGATACACGCACCTTCTCGCACAGCTCCTGTGGTGGAAGCCACAGTAATCTTGTGCGCAATGGAGCGCAGAGTCAGTCGCACTGGAACCCGGAATAGCCCTTTGAGGAGTTTAGCTGGTTCAAGTAGTGAAATTTAAGGCGCCCTCATGCGCTCCGATGCCACAGTCTACGAAATCCATCGGTGGAGGCGCGGACCTAGGCTTGAGTGTGCGCCGCGGCTACATTGTCAAGGTATAATTCGTCCAGATCTCTGCTGTTAACTTCACTGGACCATTGAGATCAATGCAAAGGCTCACAATGAAGCCGAAAGTGCAAAAATATCGTATAATAACAAATTATACAGAAGAGCACCAGTCAAGGTGACGCTAAGTCGTGGTGACCGAGTTCGACTCCAAACTCATGCAAGACGTTTCTGGATATCTTAGATGGTAAAAAGTGTAAAACGACCTTCAAAATTTTACACAAATGACAGTAGTAGTAATTTATCGCCGGGGCTCCGCCCTGAGCCCATACGTACCTCCCCCCCCTTGCTTTTTCGTTTATCACCTCCTAGTACGTAGGGGTGGTATGAAACATAACACCCGTGCTTTACCCTGGTGCTGCCTCTAAAGAGAGAATAAAGACAAAAGTCTCATCACATTGGGCTATAAACTAACACACTCAGCACGACGGTTCCGACATCATGTATACTTGAAATCTGATGTAATCCCCATTAAACCGTTCCCTTATTGTCAAGAATCTTTATGTGTATTGAGTGTACGTATTTGACGAGCTCTTTTAATCATGTCAAGGACCACTCGACAACTACAGCTCACATTTTTTCATTTATTAGTGTGAATCACAAGTTTTAGTAATTCCTCAAAAGTAGCTAGCTCTTTGTACACGAAAAAAACTAGCTCTTTGCACACGAAAAGACATATTCCATGAGCAGGTAAGTGTGTGGGTTTTTGACTTGCACGTGGCCAAGGCTAGTTAGCAGCATGATCATTTTCTTGGATCGCTCCGTCGTTTGCACAACAAGATGGCGGAACAACAACGCATTTGTGTGCTCATTTTCCTGTAGTTCGAGGAAGGGTTCACAGCCGCCTAAGCTTGTGAGATCAAAGCCAAGTATGACAACGAATATCACCTTCGAACTTCTTCTACCAAAACAAAATATTTTCCTCGAAGAACTTCCGCCCGATAGGTAGGATGCGATCGAGAAGGCCATCTATTCACAATATCAAGTAGACGGCAAAGAAGACGCCATGTAATCCGCAGACGCACAGCAGGACCAGCGTCCTTTGAACCAGAGCCGGAGCGCGCTTTCGCCGCTGCCTCGAGAAGTTGATGCTTTTCTTTCATAGAATCGTGGATTTCATGAGAGCTTCGTTTCGATTCGTGGATTTTGCTAGTGAAGGTTTATCACAAGTGAGTGCTTGTATGTTTTTGTGCGTTATAAGGACACAAGACGCGGATGCTTGTTTGTTCAGGTTTCGAGCTCGTGGTTCAATACACAGGTGCGATAGTCCGAGCAACGGGTCAGACCCCCTCACTTTGGGAGGGGGGACAATTGACCCCCCTCAGTAAAGTGAAGAGGTGACCAGGTGTGAAGCCTGGCAAGTGAAAATAAAAAATTCTACACTATTTCACCTTCGGAACGCAAGAGACGAGCAGTCGGATGGACGCGAAAACTTCGGAAGAGAATGGAGGAGAAAATGGCAACTTAAAAATAATTGAATCGAATAAAGTAGAAAATAAACGACTAATATGTTATTGTGTGAAAGAATTAATGCGAAAGAACACACCTAGTTAGGCAAAAGTTGTAGTGGAGCGCGCAGTGTTAGATGGAGTGCGCAATGTGACCATTGCAGCAGACAAGGAAAAGGACCTGTGAAATTCTACGTGAAGGGGAACGAACTGGATATGGACGAGGGTATATGGTTGAACCGTCAATCTAGTAGAGTTTTTAGGTTTTAAGTAGGAAGCTATTGGTATCATGTCTGGGGAGAAATCTTTGAACATATGTGGGTATAAAAACATGGCATGTATGTTTTGAAGTTCAGTATTGAAATATTCACGAGCAGATCTCAATGACGATAGTTTAACGCAGTTCGCAAGGATTTCCTCTTTTTCTCGTATACAGTAGCGGTCAATATGATATGATCAGAGGCACTGTTGAGGACAGAATCTCAAACTATAACTCAACTATGGATTGAGCTATTTGGATGAAATTTTAGGATGTAGTAAGGGTTTAAGTATTCTTTCTTCCTCCTGCTTGACATTGGCGTAAATTGCTTCTAAGAAGATCTACCGAGTTTCGAGAACAATTTCACTGTTTTGTTAGCATAATGGTTTTTCAACTGTATCGCGACATGTCAGCTCCTTTAGAAATTATTCTAAATCGTATCGTCATGGAGCAATTTGCTATATAAGTTGCGCTCTATGGTTCTCCTCTTCACATAAAAGAGTGAGCCTGTCAAAAAGTCGTGTAAAATTGAGAAAAGAGAATTCTTTTACAATTCCAAAGGAAAACATCGATCATGATGTGGAACATTTCTTTGATATCGGCTACTAGCAACTATTCTGGTATTCAAATAAGAACTGTATTGCTATTCATATGCTTGAGATGTAATTAAACCAAGTTTTTTGGTCATTTCAATCAATTAATTTTGTCCTCCACTTTGAGCACCAAAGGAAGAGCAGCGATAGCGTTACGGTGGAAATAATAGACAAATATGTGCTCAATCTGTATCAACTCTTCCTTTCTCCCAGTAGCTGAGGGTAGGGATGTTACACAAAATCTATTAAATCCGAGAAAGTTGGTGTTTGAGCTAAACCACGTTAATTGAGCCTGTGTCAATGCTAAGCTGCCACGGGAAAGCGCCAATGGAGTTTTGATACATACTCAAACTAGGGTTGGATAGCTCAACCCAGAGCCGAGTTATAGGAAAAGATTCCCTGGTCAATATGGCTCTGATCATATCATTGTGACCGCTACTGTATAACATTTGGCAGTTTATGTGAGAACAACAAGCAAAAAAGTGGAACCAACAGATGGGTGAAAACGGCACAGTTTGAATGTTTTTATGAAATTTCTCTTTGTGCTTCGAAGAAAACGGGAAACTTTGTATATACTTGAGGCGAGAAGAATAAATGCACTATCTACCAATATATAGATATATGGGGGAAACTTTGCTATGGTTGAAAAAGAGGGGGGTTGAGTCGTTATAACGGGGCATTCTCGTGCCCATTGTTGGACAGTTGACGAAATAGTGTGTGTTTGGAGAGGGGCGCGAGCAGGGGTCGAGATTGGCTTAAGAAACGTGCTCACCCACCCTCGCCTGAAGCGAGCACGCAGCCATCTGCGATGGGATATTGCTTATCAGTTGGAGAGTTGGAAGGGAAGAACACGGATACCCTCGTCTCCTGGATTCCTTTCCATATAAAGCTGTTTTAAGCAGAAATAGTTGAAAAGTGCATGCAATTTCAGAGTCAAATTTTTATATGTGGGCAAGAGATATGTTCCTCAGTTGTGTACGTAGAAGTGGACGATATCATAATGATGTACCGAGGACTATCGTCAGCTCTGTATGTGATGGCTGGTTCCACGTGTGGAGCCAGTATCCTGGAGTATCTGCACCGGTGTGCGATGACTCACCGGTATCAAACGTTATGGTAGAACCGTCGAACAGTGGATTTGCAATGATATACAGTGGGCGTCAATGGCGGTGACCCCCTCACTTTTGCAAAGGGGCGTCTCGACCCCGACCCTATCGCACCTATGGTTAAATATATGCGCATATCGCCTACTCCTTCTTTAGCTGTTGTTCCAAATTCAGTGTTTAGAATCTCGTTCTTTGTTTCCCGATGTCTATTTAACTGCTTTTGCTTATAAAACAGACCATGCCCAGTTACGCTGAACTAACTTGTACTACAACTTAGGGCACATTCTGCACATCGTTCGCATCAATTTAGGAAAATCACATCATGTCTCCATATACCACATCACTGAACTGTCAAAAAGTGAGAACTTTCGCAGTATCCTTTCCTTCGGGACGCTGCGTATCGACAACGCATTTGAGTCGACGTGCAGTATCAGGTCCATTTTCGGGGCATAACGACCTTATCTTTTTAATATAGTAGGATTCGGGACGCTGCGTATCGACAACGCATTTGAGTCGACGTGCAGTATCAGGTCCATTTTCGGGGCATAACGACCTTATCTTTTTAATATAGTAGGATTCGGGACGCTGCGTATCGACAACGCATTTGAGTCGACGTGCAGTATCAGGTCCATTTTCGGGGCATAACGACCTTATCTTTTTAATATAGTAGGATTCGGGACGCTGCGTATCGACAACGCATTTGAGTCGACGTGCAGTATCAGGTCCATTTTCGGGGCATAACGACCTTATCTTTTTAATATAGTAGGATTCGGGACGCTGCGTATCGACAACGCATTTGAGTCGACGTGCAGTATCAGGTCCATTTTCGGGGCATAACGACCTTATCTTTTTAATATAGTAGGATTCGGGACGCTGCGTATCGACAACGCATTTGAGTCGACGTGCAGTATCAGGTCCATTTTCGGGGCATAACGACCTTATCTTTTTAATATAGTAGGATTCGGGACGCTGCGTATCGACAACGCATTTGAGTCGACGTGCAGTATCAGGTCCATTTTCGGGGCATAACGACCTTATCTTTTTAATATAGTAGGATTCGGGACGCTGCGTATCGACAACGCATTTGAGTCGACGTGCAGTATCAGGTCCATTTTCGGGGCATAACGACCTTATCTTTTTAATATAGTAGGATTCGGGACGCTGCGTATCGACAACGCATTTGAGTCGACGTGCAGTATCAGGTCCATTTTCGGGGCATAACGACCTTATCTTTTTAATATAGTAGGATTCGGGACGCTGCGTATCGACAACGCATTTGAGTCGACGTGCAGTATCAGGTCCATTTTCGGGGCATAACGACCTTATTTTTTTAAATATAGTAGGATCGTCTGCATTGACAGATGCAACCTAGTCGCAAGGATGCTGAATGGCTGCATCGCCGCACGTTGCCACCTACGGTTGTCACGCAGCTTTCTCGCCCACTGGGTTGTGCGATGGCTATGTGGTAACGTCTATCACTGCAGACGTTTGGATCGCGGTGACCACGAGAATACGGATGTGGGTCACTATGAGGCAAAAAGAGGCGGTGACTTCTTGCCCTTTGGTGGCAACTCGCCCTCTTTCATATTCAAATTCCGCGTGTGAAGTATGGTGAAATCGCGCGCGAATTCGTGCGAGTCGTCCGTGGAGGGCGGAGACAGGGTTCGAGAGAGCCAATCGTGTGGAGGGGACACGCCCCTTTTCGCCTCTATCTCCGATCGCGGTTTCGCTATCTCCGATCGAACCAGCCAACCGCTGGTTGCCAATGCAGTCGTAATTGCAGACATTAGAACGGAATCAGAGAGGCGGGAGGAAGACCTCTGACCTGACAGTACCTAGGACCCCTGCGCATTTCCTAAAATCTCGAGTGCTCACATGCTCATGGCTGGCCTTGGTCCAGTGAAACTCATTCGAACAATGAAGATGGCAGATTTCATGAGCTAGCTAGAGCTGTAAAATTCCATTGCGTTAGAGGCCAACAGAATGATGAACTATGTGTAGCCAAAGCTTTTTTCGCTGTTCAGCACTACTGCGATGAGAACAGGGAGTACCCGTTCCCATCCTATGTGACATTCCAAGATTTTTACTGGATAGATGAGTTCGTAATCTCCTCGTCGAACCTCATAATTTTCAGAAACGACTGAATATCATGCCAGAGTTTGTTTGCATGAAGTATTCAGTCGCTCCAAAGAAGCCTTGGCTCACGCAGCACCGCCAGTCTGCCGATCCGCGCCACGTCACCTATGCATTAACATATAGTCAACTCCAAAAGTACGCAGGCAAGAGTTAGGACCGCGGCGCGGTTTTTTTCCGTGTCTCTGCCCTGCAGGCCCCGCTACCTCCGTGCAGCAGACAGCGAGAGAGCCGCGCCACGGTTTCAACTCTTGCCTGCGTATTTTTGGAGTCGACTATACGTGGTGCGACCTGACCGGCGGTGAAGCATGAGACAAGGATTTTTTGGAGCGGCTGTATGTATTTGAGCGGCACTATTCAAGTTTGCTGGCCCAAAGATCTTCAAATTTTTTTTGGATGAAACTTTGCATTGGGGGTCATTTGAGGTACTGAAAACGAATATCGAATCCATTTTGTACCGCATTTTTATGGGGTTACGATAGATACTGTTTCAAAAATTAGAGAAATTCAATGTTTTGCGTGTAGCAGCACGAAATGGATTTTATCTTACGTCATGGAAATTGGAACATGGAAATTGAGCGCTATCAGTAACTGGAAGCCTGCCAAAACATGTCTCGCCTATAACAACTGGCAAAGACTTACAGTGGGCGTCAATGACGGTGACCCGTCTGCGGCCTCGAACAGAACGCGGCGCGACCGCGCCGCTCACGCTAGAATCGTCGCTGCAGTGGCTTATCTGGATTTTCTGGATAGTTGTTCATCATATTTGATGATAACTAATAAGAAAACTAACCGACTATCAAGAAAATCCCAGAATTTGATGTTCCGGAAAGGATTCTCGCTCGAGCGGCGCGGCCGCCCCGCGTTCTGTTAGGGGCCGCAGACGGGTCACCGCCATTGACGCCCACTGTACCTCATCTTGGAAGTCTGCCAAGTGGCAAGATTGGTAAAGCTGGCACTACACGGTAGATACGGCATCTGATAGAATCCTCCACGAGTTTGCGCAAAGGGGTTGCTTCCACACCGATCACGATTATCAACCTTATTCTGCATGTCAACTCCGTTTTCATCTCGAAATTGGAATTTCCTCTCAATTTCCTACTGTAAACTTACCGTAGCCAAACAAATATGGTGTCACGTCACAAAATGAATACGATATTCGTGTTCCTCACTTCAAATACCCCTCCCCCCCTTCCGCAGAGTTTCGGCCGATTTTGTGATACACAGTGTCTACAGTATACCTACCGTAACCCACAAAAACGGGGTTATGCTACGAAATGGACACAATATAAGTGTTCAGAACCTCAAGTAAGCCCTATGCAAAATTTAGACAACCACTTTTTCCGAAGATTTCGGGGCCAGTAAAAGTGAATATTGCTTTTCGCTCAAACATAGTAGTATTTGCGTCAGAAAGATGCTAATCTAATGTATAAGTTGGGATACTGCTCGCACTCTGAGACAGATACTAGCGAATATACATCTGTTTTCGAATTTTAGCGAAAAGAGAGAGTCATATATCGTAAGTGTGAATAAGTGAAATCGTGGAAAAGTGGAAGTGAAGTAATTCATCAAAAAAAGCAGCTAAAAATGGAATAAATCTTTAAAAAAAGGGACCATGAAAATCTCCTGAACATATTCGGATTGTTTCCAGAACCATTTTGCAGTAGTAGAAAAAAAAGGACAGGTGCAATCATTGAAAAACAAAAGAAACTCTAAAACCTAAGCAGAAACGCGAAATCGAGACACTTTCGAAATTCCCTTCGGGACGCTGCGTATCGACAACGCATTTGAGTCGACGCGCAGTATCAGGCCCATTTTCGAGGCAGAACGACCTTATCTTTTTTAATCTAGTAGGATTAGAGAGCTATGAGTTTACTACAGTAATTCAGATTTTATATGGGGTATAGGATGGAATTCTATCACTAAATTTTAACAAAAAAATTCATTTCTAAATTCTCCTCCAATAAGGTGAGACAGGAATATTGATTACAAGTGCTCCGACTCGCCTTCGGCGAGTATCGCACTTGCCCGCTTCGCGGGATTTTTGGGATGAAATGCTGCTTTTTTTAAATGAAATATTATGTTTTGATTTTATCTCAAGTTTGTATTTCGCTCAAAACAGCCTGATCTTCCGGCTCACGTAGAACACTCAGTCTCCTTTTCGTGCTTGCTTCGCTCGAGTTACCTGCTCGCATCTCCCGCACAGTGCGCCGCTCATTTCGCATTCATCAGAAGCTCGTTCTTTCGCATACTTTCCCCTATTCGTGAACCATTTCCTCTGCGTCATTCCCACTACAGGATGAGCGTGCTGTGGATTCACAACTTTTGCTTCACTGCTGAGAGCGCCCTTGTTTTGGTGATCGAACGCTCCGGAAAAGCGAAACGCTCGTAGTGAAATAGCAAATCCCTCACTATGTAGTCTAAATCTGTCTCTAATCGAGCGTCACTTATAAGAGATGTCCACTGTGCGAAAAAAGATTTGTCATCCATTGTGCGAAAGAAGATTTGCCAAAAATTTTAACTTCCCTGATATTCAGTGGCATGATACATCTACTGCGAAATTGAAGAACTCGAATTCATTTATCAATTTTTGCAATGACCACAACTCCTACCAAATGGTCAATAATCTCACGCACCTCTTGAATATTTTGGACCTAGTGCTGTGTAATCAGGAAAATCTAGTGAAATCCTTGAAGATTGAGTCACCTATTGGTAATAGTGATCATGCAACTGTATTTTTCGAACTTGAACTTCTACAAGGAACTCCTCCTTTTGTTTTAAGATGAACCACAAGAGCGCTAACTACGACAAGATCCAAAGTTACTTGTACTCAGTGGATTGGTATGGTTCCTTTGACATCGTGGACACTGTAAATGAAAAAAATATGAGATGTTTCTTAGCATTCTCAAACACTCTATCGAACTATTCGTGCCCGTGGAAACTCAGAAGTTCAATGGCGACCTATTTGGCGAGGTTTGTTTGGCAACCTAGGAAACGGGTTTGCCAACTAGCCAGGCAAACGAACTCCGCCAAATGTCTTGCCAAACAAGAGGTTCCTTCAAATGGGTCGTCATACGAACCTTGCTAAATTGGACGCCATACAAACCTTGCCAAATGGTTCGTCATGCAAACCTTGCCAAA
This sequence comes from Ancylostoma ceylanicum, assembly GCA_000688135.1. Classification (NCBI taxonomy): domain Eukaryota; kingdom Metazoa; phylum Nematoda; class Chromadorea; order Rhabditida; family Ancylostomatidae; genus Ancylostoma; species Ancylostoma ceylanicum. Next base: position 132,220 of record JARK01001362.1, on the reverse strand, counting down.
TGGGTCGTCATACAAACCTTGCCAAATGGGTCGCCATACAAACCTTGCCAAATGGGTTGCCGAACCTCACCAAATGCGTCTTCATGCAAGTCCTGATTATTGCCTCGTCATATGAACCCTCCATTTTTGCACTGCCCTTGAAATTTCAATAGGTGTGGATCAGATCCAGGATGTGCCTCGGATCTGGGCAACTGCACCAGGTACATCCATCGATGTCATGCACGATGGAAAGTGGCTCTTGCATCTCACCCGCATCGGCCAACGTCGTGCATTTCTGGATGTCGTTGGAATCCGCTGGATCCGGACAACAGCGCACTACGATGCTCGGTCCGCCGAGGATCTCGGAGACATCCTCGATCAAAAATCTTGGCTTGCATTGATAGCAGCTGGGAATCCCAACTCATTGTACGCCACCGTTCCGCAATGCGTACTTCAAACTTTGGTATCTGAACCGACGCATCCACTCGAGACCCGAAGCGTCGTATGTGCTTTTCCCGGGAAATGGGTCGTCAATATCCTCTCCCGTCATTTGTCTTGCCAAACACCCGGAAAACGTGTCGCCAACATATTCTCTCGCCACTTCCCTTGCCAAACACCCGGAAAATGTGTCGTCAACATATTCTCTCGCCTTTTGCATCGCCAAACGTACTTGTAGTCCGTTCTTCCGGAAAATGTCTTGCCAAACAAGATTTTAACCCGTAAAATGTCCCTACTATGGCCATGAGTGATTGTATGCAGCTCTGCCACTTTGGAGTACAGGCTTTGGCCAGGGTTATCTCAGTTTTATGTTACATAAGCACAGTGTTCTGGAAGTCTATTACTATAGAAGGTCCTCACATGATGATTCGATTTCGTTTGATTAGGTTTTCGTTGTTATGGTTTTAATCTGTTTTTTTTTTGGCGCACCTTGTAGTGCATAGAAAATAAATAAATAAATAAATAAATAAATAAATAAATAAATAAATAAATAAATAAATAAAAATGTCTTGCCAAACACATTCTCTCGTCAAGTAGGTCGCCATTGAACTTCAAGGAAGGGTCCTCTTCAATCAACCAAATATACCCTCGTATCTCAACTCTCTGTATCGAATCCGTTCAAGAGCCTGGGAGCATGCCAACATGCCATATCGGATGGATGTTGCCACTGAAGGGAAATCGCGTGTAATCAAATACGTCCTACCTTCACAAAAATTCTATTTTGAAGCGCTGCGCAAGACTCGTACTCTCCGTTTAATCGATGGTCTTGATCACATCCTCCGATAACCGAGCAAGAGAAACGCAGCATGACCTGCTAGGGTCCCGCCTACTGGAAGAGAATCGCAGACATTGCTGTGACGGCAGCAACTGCTGCGATCCGCCTGCTGATAGCAGCAAACCCTGTGATTGGGGGGTGATGAGTGGAGCCTTTGCTGCCGCGATCAATTGCGTAGCAGGGGCACCTGCGTTCCTAGCTCTGGCAAGGAAGGAACCAAGACATTGGCAAGCGCTCTAGGTCCCACAGCGAAGCTACCGTTTCCGCCGTGCGAGCGTGGCCGCCTATGGATCCCCGTCCGATTCCGTCGGTGTAGACCAGGTTGCCCTCAGCATTTGCGTATCCGCAAATTTCATTAGCGTATCCGTTCAAATTCCTCGATCAGTGATGTGGTGTGAGACTTGACCGCTTTAGCTTCCTATACATACTTCTAGTTGTGTGCCGAGAAAATGAGCGCCCCTCCATTGCCGAAGGTCAGACGGATTTCCAGGTCTTTGAATGGCAAGTTTCAGCTTCCCATTCTCTCTGCGATGTTTTATTTCATGATCAGTTTTTGCTGTTCCAGTAGGGCTTCCCCCACTCCCTCCCTTTGTCTCCGCTTCGGTACCTGGTGGTGATAATGTTACTCGTCAAGAAGTGGATTCCGGGGAGCTTGTACCTATTTGTGACGCTCCAGGTCCAAGCAATCTTGAGTTTCAAGAGCAGCAAGAACAAGATGTGGTGGAGGCAACCCATGTAGAAGAAGCGCATAGCGTCAACGAACACCCACGACTAAGTAGTTCTCTACCTTATGATTTTTTTTTCGCTTTCATTATCGGAAATGTTGCAGATCCGAGGCAGATCGCCATTTATTTTGTGAATTTCACGATGCACTTTGGTATGAGTCAACAGATGATCAGTTTCTTGGATGATTTTCTATTTCTGTATACAGGAAGCCAGTCTAATCGCTCGGTAAGTGAATTTATAAAGAGGTTTTGAGCAGGATTTTGTTGTGATATGTTCCCATGTCTCGTATTGGTTGCATCAGTGAGCATAAGTATTTTGAAGTTGAAGTCTATACTGACTTCTCTCATATCTGATCTCTTCTCAAAATATCGGCTCGAAAGCATGTTCTTTTGCAATAATTGTGACTCTCAACTTCACAATCGCCGGGCCATTTGCATAAACGAGGGATGTCGTCTTGAGAAGTATGTGTAGTTCCTCATCTTCTTCGTGTCATCCACTACTTTCCATCCATTTTCCTCTCATTTAGTGTCCATCCTGCACCATCGAGTTCTCGAAAGAGGACGTCTTTACATCTTGTGAACATTGGTCCACAGCTTCAACTGATTTTGCAGAGGACTATCGATATTCTTGTAGCAGTCCATGAAAAGATACACGAGGTACCAGATAGTTAATTACCGCTGAACACAATTTTTAGAAACGGTCGCAGTTTCAGGGCGGTTCTGAAGAACGGGCGAATACATCCGATTTCGATGTTTACAGGCAAGACATAGAAAGTGCTCGCGATTTTTTAGGCGCTGCATTACTGTGGTACTCACATTGAATTTTGATGGAGTTAAGCTTAAAAACTTGTCGCGGTGAGACAAAACATAATTTGTTCTCGATGTTTCGAAAATGTAATCAGCAGGTCGTCAGTTTAGTTCAACAGCGTGGCCTCTATACGTTCGCCTTGAAGGTCTCCCTTTCGCGGAGAAAAATAAACCTCAGAACAACATCCTAGCTGGAATAATCTTCATTAGGAAGACACCAACAGAAAAAATCCTTTTGGAAATGTTTAGCAGGTATGAACTTGTGAACTTCCGCCTTCCCATTTTCAATCTCGTTCATCTTACTCTAATCTAGGGTAGCAGAACAGCTATCATCTTTACGTCAGACAGGAATATCTGTTATGGGCAAGAATCAAAATCGATGGCTTTGCACCCCGATCTTGAAAAACGGGATAATTGATTTCAGCGTTTGTCCCTTAACATCTAGCATTCCTGTTCGGGAGGTGGATGTCCATCTTTTACAGGCGCTCAAAACGCTTTTCAACCTTCCTCGCTGGGCGTCTGAGAAAGGGTGTCATTTATGCATTCACCCTGGCCAGAGGCAGGGGCGCAGAAGGACGTGGTACATCCCTTTTCCATCTTTGAGGGATAGGCGTACCCACGAATCCATATTGAGGGATGCCGAGGCAAACGAAAACGGCTTATCAGGTTCCTCACAGTTTTTTTTACTCGGAAGCATAGGGTATCAGAGATTTAAATTATAGGTAGGACCAGTGCCATGAGCATACTCTCCTTAGATCGTTGTCGCCCGGACGCTCTGCACATACTTTCCGAAGGAATCACTTATGACCTATATACAGGTTCGCTATCAAGATTCTTCTGGAAAGTCTTCAAAACTCAGCGGCAAGAATGTTTAGAGATGTTCACGCCTAACAGAAACAAGGTTCCTGAGCTTAGGATCAGCCGCAATTCCGTGCGCATACTTTCTCGAGCGATTGAAAGTGTGAGAAACTACACATACAGCTCGAAAATCATTCAGGGCATTCAAGACTTCAACAAGGTCACGGCTTCCGAAAAAGATGAGGTGGGGTATTTTAGCGTGTTCTATTTCCGTTCTGCATTATCTGTAATGGTCAGTACGATACACAATTTTGCTTATGTTCATTTTGTTCCCGCTGGTGAGCTCGAACTTGCTTTGCGAAGGAGTATGTGGCAACGCCTGCATCCTAGTATATTGGGCTATCGTTCGCATTTTGCAAAACAGTGCTGCTTTGAAGGAAACCGATATTCCGACGCTACGATCGCTGGCGACAGCGATGAAATTTCTTTGGGCAGAAATGTCGATGGATCTGTTCACCCTGAAGTTGCATGTGGGTAATCTTTCACTATTTGTTTCAAAAATAAGAGCAATTCAATGTTTCTCGTGTAGCTGCACAAGGCGCATTTTGTCTCACGTCAAATCATGGAAACAGCGCGGTCAGTGCCTGAAGACGTGCCGAAATATACCAAGTACCAAGTAGTGTGAAGTTTGGCGCGTATCATTCAATCGCCTTGATGCAAAATACGCCTTGATGCAGTTAGTGTAAATCTAAACAAAATACGCCTCGATGCAGTTAGTGTAAATCTAGACACATCCAGTATAAATTGTCCTCAAGATTACCGAAGCACAAAGCTCAAAGGATTCATTTTGTTTGTATGATTAGTCTCTTTCTTTGAATGCGCTTGCAAAGTATCGTGTTTCAGTGTTTGATTGATCACGCTATATTGGAGGATCTAGCCACCTCCGGTTCCGTCTATCACTGGAAGTCGTCCGGATTTGAGTCTTTACATAGACGTCTCCAACTACGCGTCGCCCAGTGTACAACAAACTGTGAAGTTGCAGTGCTAAAAAAGTAGAGTCTTACCATAATTATTGATTTATTCCGTTTATGGTCCAATGAAATCATGGTTACTCACATGCAGTTTTGTTCTACGGAACGATGTCATACAGTCGTTTGATGAACTGTTACGTGACACGCAGCACCCAGCATTGCGAAAGTTGCACACGAAAATCCTTGGCAACGGAAGGTACTATTTTTCGGGTAAGGTGCTCTTGATTGTACACGAAGTAAGTTGATCTTTCAGGGTTGCTTCTGCAGTCCAGCTCAACAGTTCTTGGTACGTCCCTACCGCATCTCAGCTGAGCCGTTCCTGTCTCCGCACTGAACACCTCCACGCTATCAGAAACTTCGAGCGCTTCTGCATCAGGTGCTTTTATAATGTAAATAGCTGTTGTGCTTGTCATCTAACGTTAGATCGTACATGGTGTGGAGCTTCAGTTCACGCATGGCTTGTAACAAGACGGTTTATGCATCTCATTGCTACTGGCTGCGGGAAAAAGATACAACAATGGACTGTGTTGCTTTGAATGTTGAAGAAGCCACAATCTATGGAATCATTCAGCTCTTCATTTATGACTGTGCCTTCCATGACAGTTTTGTTTTGCTGCAGGAGTTTTGTATTGAAGATCCATTTGACCAATTGTTACTAGCTGTATCTAACTGCAATCATTCGGGGCGACTTAGGGCATTAAACGCTATTCACTTAGTCAGGGACGCAAACACTTTCTTCTATAAGGTGTCTGGTAGGCAGCTGGCACTCCGCAATACTTTTGATATTATTTCACCCNNTTGTATTTAGGTTTGTCACGTGGGATTAAAAGAACCTCCAGACACTTGCAACCCTAACTTTTTCAGAATTGAAGTGTCTGCTGCCGCTCCAGGTGTTGCCGCACTATCTAACAAACTTGTTTCGGTACAACAGTCATTGGTTAAACATTTACTTCATGAAATCGATACAGAAACACGGTACGAGTGTTGCGTAGAGAGATATTATTATGCAAATCTCCTTAAATGGCATCATTGTCAAGCCTGATATAGAGAGGATCTTTTCACTGGCGTTCCTCTAGCAGTCTCAACTTCCCAGTCATAAGGATTGTGAACACTGCCACCAGCTGTTAAGGCACCCTAAATTGTAAATTCACTACTAATATGTAGTCATCACGCCGTTGAGAACAGCGAAGAATTCTCTGAAACCTACCTCTTCTAGTAGTTTGTAGATGTAGCTGTAGTCAACATGATCGTGGTAGTGTAGGCTGTCAATGTAGTCTATTATTTTTCCTAGTTCTTCCTTGCATCTCAAGTTTCCAAATTGTGCATCCTAAAGAATCCAAAAAAATTGAACTTAGAATTAGTAATAATAATAGAATGAGTTGCCAAAGGAAGGAAAAGACAGTGAAAACTCACGCGTTTATCCTTTCGTATATCCTCCTTTATTCGCAATACCTCGTTCTTCTCGCTATAAGCTTTCCATAGTAAACCTACAACATGACGCTTTTTCAAAAAACTTGAATAGAACTTACGACGAAATTCTAGAAGAAATGGATGCATCTCTTACCTTGAGGCACTGTAATATCAAGTAGCAAGTAAAACCATGATTCACAATCGTCCTTTGGCCCCATCTCAGTATTTCGATGACAAGATATTGACGCGAATGGAATTGTACCCTGAATTTGTAAACTTGCGGAAGTAAAAACTTGCTCAAACGTTTTACATGGAGTAATAATAAAAAAGAGTAATAACTTGACATAGACACCTTGAATTTTACGGTCATTCTAGGCGTTTTTAGTTCTCCTTTATCATTTAAGATCCTTCGTGCAATTCCAAAGTCAAGAATATAAATCTGAAAAATATATCTTGTACTACCAATACAGAGTCAGCACTTCACAGATATCGCGGGGTACATACCACCCTCTTCTTTTCTCGCAGACCGCATGCGTAATTAGCTGGTTTCAAATCGCGATGTATGAAACCGTATTTATGAAGATCTTCACAAGCTTCTAGACATTGTGTGGATGCACCCAATCCTGTTGAAATGGAGAACACCTAGAAAAATGAAAAATTAGCCTCGGCGCTATGGTTTGCTGTAAAAATACAGTGAGACAAACCCTTCCTGGTCGTTGATTCTTCAAATCTGCCAAACTCTTCCCGACTAACTCCATGACAAGAAAGAAGTACGTTTCTTTTTTGCCTCGGTCAATAATCGATGTGAAATGTGATTGTTTCCTTTCTTGAGACACAAGCTTTAGTATTGCTATCTGAAGAAATATGAGTGATTGCAGAATTAATAAAGTAGAATGAATAATTTATGAATCACATATAGAACAACAAATGTGACGCGCCTCCATTTTCAACTTTGAATGTTTCCGAGTTTCAAGTTTCTTCTCTACTTTCATAGCAAATAATTTAGTGGGGTCCTTCTGGTCGTGCACTCTAGAAATTACAGTGCTTTTACGTGATAAACTTGCTCTGTGAAACTCATTTGCGATGTCTGTGAATCGATTGTGATACGAAACTCCACGTATTTTTATGATGGATGGCCACGTTGGCGATGGCAACGCCACGTTTGTACATATTTTTTCATATTTTTCAAAGATGACTTTGTGTAAGAGTACCCCCAGCCTTCGCCAGTGATCGTAGCAATCATGACGACAGCAGACGCTTGTCGCATGGATTATGCGAATGAAGAGATTCTAGACGAAAAGGGGATGATAATCAATGTGGTGTGGCGATCGATAGGCATCGTTTCCATTATCGCTATCATTCACATCGCCAGTTCATTTTGGGCACATCCTTGAGATGNAAGAGATTCTAGACGAAAAGGGGATGATAATCAATGTGGTGTGGCGATCGATAGGCATCGTTTCCATTATCGCTATCATTCACATCGCCAGTTCATTTTGGGCACATCCTTGAGATGTACATATAGTCTGGTAGCATACACAGGGCCCATGATCTGACATTGTCCGCAATTACGTCCGCTTGATTTCTAAGCCTACTTCATTATGTTTTGATGTGAATTTGGTGTCATTCCTTCTATTTTGGCGTTCTGCATCCATCTCCTTCAAAAGGAATTCTGTGGCGTTCTCCCATCGCTGGAAACAAGTGTGGTCGTAGTTGCGGACAATGTCAGATCATGGGCCCTGTGTGCGCTACCAGACCATACAGGCGATGAGAAGCGATTTGCCCCGTTTGGAAGCGATCCAAAACGATGTAACGTGGCAGTCGCTAGCTATCGTTTCTATCATCGTCATCATTACACCACCGGTTCATTTTGATTCATTTTGGACTGGCATTTTTCTGGGGATACTCTTTCATACAGTGAACTCCAAACGACCGCCGACAAGGGGCCGAACCGCCGCGCGGGCACTCTGGTTGTCTGCTGCACCGAGGTTGCGGACCTGCTGGGCAGAGGCACGGAGGAAATCGTCACTCGTCCTGATTTCCCGCTGCCTCGGGAGGTGTAGCAGACAAACAGAGCGCCCGCGCCGCGGTCCCCCCCCCCTTTCTCTACGACCGTTCCGAGTTCACTGTAGAGTTCATTCTCCATTCTCGCTGATAAGGGAACCCGGCAGTGCTACTGATGAACGGCCGCTCATTCCATAATGGACATGTGGATGTCAAACTGGTTCCTGATAGGAACGATCTGTACTGGATGCGTGTGTCGATCACGCGCCAGGCGCACGCACTATTTCCGAGGGATTTTTCATGAAGACTGGTCAACGCGACATAAGTATTCTGAAAGAAAATACCGCGCGGACGCTGCAAATTCGCAAAAGAGCAATTTATACTAGTGGCATGCGTTTGACGCGCGTGGGTCTCTGTGATGCCCTGACGCATACGTTTATTGCGCTACGGCGGCGCTGTACTTCCATATAGGATTGCACGCCCAGAGGCAAAGGGAGGTGATTCGTTGCAAAATAACGACAGCTTCCAAAATGCTTCCATACCATTCAATGTCAGTTGATGTGATACAACCCATTCGTGCCGCAGATTTGTTGAATTAACACATATTGGTCTAGTTCAAAGAAAAAGCGTCATATCCTGATGAAGAAATGCATCATACAGTACCCAAAAGCGCTACCTCTTAAAGGCAGCACCCGCGGAAATTTTCATGTTTGAGATTTCGCTGAATTTTGAGGTTATCAGAGACGATGAACCCATAGGCAATGATGAAACAGCGTGAAACACGCCGGAAGACGGGAAATGAAGGCGCTGTTTCTCATGCGTCCACAGCGCGGACGAGTTTTCCGCTGAGGGTATACGCGCTTAACGCCACGAAATCCTGTGGATGGTGTGTATTTCATACACTACATTACATATACTGCTCTACGCCATGCGCCGCAATAGCTCTAGCTGGCGCTTCGAGCCGGGGAAAACTCGTACAGGCGTGAACACGGCCAGGCGGGTTCACGACGTCAGTTCGATTTTCTCTGCAAGTAAGCCATTATTGTTTGTGTTCTTTTCACATTTATGATGTGCTGAGTCTGTACTTCACCACACGCACATCAGCTCCGAGTCGAGGATTTCCGCGGGTGCTGCCTTTAAAACAGCGTTGACGAGGGGTATGAACTCACTTGAATACTGCTCCAAATCCACCTTCACCGAGCAATTTGATGACGACGTAATTTGCTTTGCTAGAATCGATCACTGTGCCCTGAATTAGAGATCTTTGACAGTCCGGAGCAAAGGTGGCAGGTGTAGAAACCAACCGGCTTGATGCCGAGATCGTCCTCTTCTTCATCACTCATGACTGGTAGTAGTGCAAAATGGAGCTCGATATACTGGACCATACTCTGAAAATCCATTTATATATGGGAAATCGGTTGCTTTCGAGAATGAGAATGCAGTGATAGGCTGCCGGTATACTCCTCGAGGAGTATAGCACCTCGTATGGGCGACTTCATTTTCGATACGTATTGATTGTGGGCGGTCCGATATCGGCGACTGACCGTCCGCAATCGATACGTATTAAAAATGAAGTCGCCACGGCGACGGCGATGCTGGGTGCTATACTCCTCGAGGAGTATACCCGCAGCCATACACAAAGCATTCGTGCGAAATTGCAATGAAGTGAAAATGTAACCGTGGTTATACCTGGTTCGGAGAAGCCACTCTCTGCAGGCCCGGCGCTGCAAAATCCACCATAATCTCGCTCGCGCTGCGGGGCCAACGCGCAACCACGCCCTCCGCTGCCGCCGTCGCCATGGGTATGGGGCGTTATACCTGGCTTTTCCAAAACAGCCACGGAGTTGAAGCCATGCAATTTCACCGTAGTTGCATCGAGTTGGTTATGCGCAAGCAAGCAAAGTAAGCTGAGACTTAGCTGAAGGGTTTACCGAGTTCTATCTCAGCCATCTTTTCAGCCAACTTTCACATCTTTTGCTACTTCCCATTCAACATAATGACAAAAGCCAGATAGGAATAGTATCACGCATGTCCTCAAAACTGAGCTCAGCCACCAATAAATATGTACATAAGTATGTATGTGCGTAACATAGTTTACGTGATACCGTTTGATTTCCAAACCATGAGTTGGTAGTACCGCTAACATCTTCAATGTATCTACATATTCCTTCACTTTCCATATTTGAGATGAATAGAGTCGAAGATTAAAAACTCATCTCCGTCAATGACTGGTATTGGATTTGCATGTCAGATTCAATGCAGTTGCCATTGATGACATCGAGAAAACGAAAACTAAAGGGTAGGAAAGAAAAACTGTATGGAAAGTATGGAGATCCGTCCAGTCAGGTCACAGATCAATGTCCTTCCTTGTGGTGCAACTACATTGAAGGTTGCTTTAACTTCACAAATGCTCCGGAAAAGCAGAATGCAAAATATCCTCCTACGCTGATTGATTGATGGTGTTGGCAAAGGCGGCAGGGGAGGGCGTGACTGCGCGTTGGTCCCGCAGCGTGCGCGGGATTACGGTGGATTTTGCAGCGCCGGGCCTGCAGAGAGTGGCTTCTCGATACACCTGGTCATCAATAGGCACCGTTTCCATTGTCGTGGTCGCTATGTACCACTAAAGCACGTTTACAGTCCATAAAAAAAAATCGGCGGACTCCAGTTCGGCGGGAAAGGGGCGCGCGGCGCGGTCGCCATCCGATCGGCAGCCTGAGATTCTATGGAAAAACGGGTGACCTACGATATCGAGCGACCTTGCGAAGCGGCGCCACGCCTAGCAGGAGTCCACCGATTTTTTTATAGACTATATGTTGAGCACACTTTCGAGGCAAAGGTGGGTGCTAAATTATAATAGTTCAAGTAAGCGAAAACCTTACAGGGAACGTCAATCACGATTGCCACTCCGCGGCCGCAACAACCACGCGGCGCGGGCGAGGCAACACCCAACATCTACAGCGCTCGCCCGCGCCGCGTGGCTGCAGCGTCCGCGGGAGTGGCAATCGTGATTGACGTCCCCTGTAGAACAATTGAAGATATGGGGAAACGATGAGGTGCACAATCCAATGCTGAAAACAAAGATTCTCGACGGGAAAACAAATATTCTCCTCACCTACTCCAATCGCTGCACACCTCCCCGCGTTGTTTTTACAGTCCTTCTCAAAAAGACGGATTGCGCGTGCGGTTTCTTAGTGTTGCGACTGCACCATCGCGGTGGGACCTACTCCACCCTCCCACTTGGAGCATGCTCTCTCCGCATCCCACGTTCAGGTCCCGCCGCGATGGTGCAGACGCGCAATCCGTCTATCTTTTTGAGAAGGACTGTATCTCCGGCGTTTCTCCAACTATCGTCCCCACAGAGACGGATTATTGAAGGTTCTAGAGTTACATTATGAAATACTATCAAAGATACTCCAGAAGCGAATTGCAATCGTGATTGACGATCCCTATAGTATAGATGACGCCAATTAGTTTGACTCAGTAGCACGCGACGCAGCTCTTTGCGTGCCAGAGATTCAACCATGTTGTCACACCGGTGCTTCCGACGCATTCAGTCCGGCTGGCGCCATCTGTTCCTTCAATTGTTCGACTGTGGACAAATGCTTGTTCTAAACCACATAAGAAATGCTTATCAGTATGAAGATCACAATTTCGTCTTCAGCCGCCTTTAAGAATTAGTCGTAAACTAGAGTGTCTCAGTTCACAACGCGCGAAAATTTGCCCTTTCAAAGAAGTCTCATAAAAATCAATTTTGAAAGATTTTAGAAGGGTGCTTCTGGTGGCATCAGATCATTTTTTTGCCTTTTTAAAAATGAAGGAAGACCTTAATGTGTATTAAGCATTGTTTAGTATCCTACCCATTGATTAGTGGGCAGTCTTTGATCGCGTTTCACAGCCCTTCATTTCCATTAGATTTTTTTCCAGATTTTGCTACAAAGTTCGTTATGCTGCAGTGAATGGTGAACGCAACTGAATCACCGAAACTAAAGTTCAAGAAGATGCGCTATCAAAAAGGTTAGTTTTCAGGTTCCCTTTTGTATAGTTTTTTTTGGACCACACTAATTTCGTAGTTCTTTTTCATGATCGTTTGTTTCCATAGTGGTCTATTTTGTCTTCAGCTTGTTATCATAAGCCTGTCTCGCTACTGCTATTCTGATATTCACTGTTTCATTTTTATTTCTGCCACACGACTGTCGCCTTAACTGAGGTCACTGTTACCCACCTCGTTTTGTTTTGCTTTCGTTTTTCCGAACTGGGAAAAGTTCAGAAAAACAAAATTACGTAATGCTGCAGTGATTGGTGGACGCAAGTGAATTTTGCATTTTGCATTTCGAAGGCAATCTCCAGTTTCTTATTTCACCTCATTCTGTTATGTTCCGTATCTAATCACTAGTTGTGCGGATGTTGTGATTTTGTCCTTAATTTTTATTTCCTTACGACTTCCACTGCTTTCTCTTACATACTTTCTCAGCCACCATTCTCCCGAGCAATCAGTTTCACACTTCCATTTTCTCATCCTTCTTGATCGATGCGGTGCTTTATCTTGTGCGGGAAGGTCGTTGTTTGAGTGAGATCTCTAATTATTTTGCTGTTAATGAGATGTTACCGGTAATGGCTACCAGGTTTCAATGTCATCGCGAATTTTTCATACTTCTAGCGAAGAGCGGTGTCTACGCAAGGTCAGTTTTTTTTGCTGTTTTATGAACTGCAGCTAAATTCCTTTAATTCTTTGTTCTTAACAGACTGTGGATGTTTTCTGTGGAGTATAGTTAATGCAAATAGTATTCAAGGTCTATAGGTGCAATCTTTCTAACTCTTGAACTTCCTTCGCCATTCACATGTGTTTTCACTTATGTGTGTCTTACACTTAGCACATCCTTCATTTTGGTCGACATGTAGGTTGGCTATCCATTCTCTTCACATCTTGCTGCTGCCATATCTCGAGCTTTCCAATAAGCGAGTTCTAAATATGGATCTAGATCTTTCTCACAACAAGCGCCGACTTTTGAACCAGCCCGTCGAGCACGAATGCCCAAAAGCATTGGATTATATTCTGTGCGTAGGCGTTGGCCACCTGGTAAGCATTCCTTCAACATCTCTAATTTATAATCAAGGTTTTCTCCTGTATTGCCATATGTTTCCATGTGAGCTTTTTTTACTCTGCTTGTCATCGTGAATACATTTCATTATTGCAGGCCTGCATGATGTTGTTTTTGAATTCATCGTACTTCACCAAGAGTTTGAACACTAATGAGAGCGGCTGAGTTGATTATTTTATGGAAAATAAGTTATTTTATGGAAAATCTAAAAAAAATGTAAGAACTTCAAGAGATTATTGCGGGTAAGTACGGAGGATGATTGGCATGATCCATGGATTCTCTTCAGGCACGGATGCATCATTGAAACTACCCATGGTAAACATGTTAGCGTACCGGAATTTACCGTTTACCTGTTTTTGATAATTTGGTTTTCTTGTGAAGTCTCCAGTGTAACGGAGACCCCAGCTTCTTTCTCATGCCTCTCAAGCTTGCGACTGTAGATTACCTGGGTGGATGCTGGAGGTGGGAGGGGTCGTGCGGGGTGAGGGATGGGCTATAGTATGTTTCAGACGTGACAGCAGCCGAGTATTCTTGAATATGAACTGTTTTTCTCTGCACCCTCCGCAATTCCTGCGCACTTTCTCGCGCCCTCTCTCCGTCTGGCGTTATACCAACCATCGTCCCCAGTGGCTACCTTCGTAGATGTGCAATGAATCTCGACAGTGGCAAACGTTTATACACAGACAGCTCTTCCCAAATAGCTTACCTCGTCACATCCGTAATTGCTACCATAATAAATAATTTTATAATGTGTCGAGTCTTCCACATTCATCCATAATGTTGCACTTGCCGGGTTTTGCTCATGTTTCACTTTCGCATAGCTTGCCCGGTTGCTAATTCGATGTTTCCAAGCTGCCTACCCACATTTCTTAATCGATCTTTCTTTCTAGATGAAAACGCGCTAACACCATAATCCCATCCTAGCATGGTGTCTTCCATCTCGAAGTGATCTATATTCGTTGCGTTTTCAAATTGGCAGTAGTTTTTTTCGTGTCCAGCGTGCTGGCCAGCAAATTAGTCCCATCTAATTCTTTTTTTGGATCATGTTGTGATGGATTTTGGTCAGAAAATTATGAGTTTGCATTCGGGACACCATTTTGCTGTGGTTGATCAATTTATAGCTGCTTTAACGTGAAATAAAGTTAATTCTGCACTTTTACGCTAACTTTGTTTTCTGGGCCGGGAAATTGTTGCTCAAGGATACCTGTTTCTCACTGGGAGAGTGGAATCGATATTCCCGAATACCTTTTTCTTGGTTAACCATAAGAAAACATATCTTCTTCCACATATGAAACAAATTCGGCTTCGTTTCACTAACACCTACGCGGCTTGTTTTCGTTTCCTTTCGGAATTGAGTCACGCGAGATTATAAGGACACGATATATGGCGTGATAGGTCATAATCTATGTTGCGGGCAGCTTTGAACTTGACTTCTCAGAGTCTAGCGGAATTGGGGAATTTTTACTAAAATTTTCGGGGACGTAGTCCATCCAGGAGGTCCCGGATGCGCTTCGCTTGGATTTGTATGAATATCACTTAATAACAGTATAATTTAATAATTCAATATCACCTATCATTTTTGTGAGAGCTTTATCACATAGACGCGTTGGGTACCCTCTCGCTAAGCTGCTCTCCTGTGGAACCAGTTTTTTCTAATGCTTTCCTTCTTCTCTATATGGTAGAAAATATTTTAAGGCTAGTATATGTGTATTAGGGTTTTCAGTTCTCCCGAAGCAATGTATTCCATACGTAGTGTAATTTGACCTCTAATTATTCCACATATGGTTATTTGCCTCTCAAAATTAGAAGAGTGTTCTACTGTTACAGCTAATCGAAAATAATACTCTGGGGAGCACTTGATGTATGCTTTCCTGCTTGACTAGTTTGCAAATGTCATTGTACTTTGTGGTCCCATTCGTTACTTAGCTAGTCTTCTTCCCTTTCCGCCTGCTGCTCATACTTTGCAGTCTCATCTATAACTTTTCCAGCTTCCATGTCCTCCTTGTTCGTTCGCTGCATAGCTTTCTTGCTGGAATTGGGAGGAACTCAGCAGATAGAACATGACTTGTAAAAAGGGTTTATGTCTCTTGGAATTCTTGTTGTGCTGTGTTGTTTTTATCAGAAATTACCATTTTTACCCTACGAATTGAAAAGTTGGGTCAAAACGACTAGTTTAGGAGAGCGCATTCAGATTGACAGCGTTTTGTTAGATGATGATGCAAATGTTTCGATGCAAATGCACAGGAACAATTCAATTTTCTATACAATGAAATATTTGGGACAATTTTCATTGTACTCGTAGCCACAGCTGTTTTTACTTGGCTTCAATTGGTCGTTTTCTTTCAGTCTGTCTAAAGTTGAGTTTCCTAGAAAAGTCCTAGATGAGGTGAAAATGCACGAGCTCATGGTGTGGGGGTGGGGGTGGATGGAATTTCAATCATTGGGTAGATTAGTATAGTACAGGGGCGGAACATGTCTAACTCATTCTCTTTTGGCTATCGCCTTTTGCAGAAACACCATAGAGATACGGGTGTCAGGTTACCTCCTGAGGACTGGCGTGCATTTTTATGTGGCGGCAGCATTGATATACATATCTACTGCGTTCATAACTGCATCCAGTATTATAGTTATTTTTGGTTTTGATCAGGACCTGGATGCATCATTGAGATTAAAGTGGATAAAGTGGTCGGCGTTGATCAATCCCGTCACGAGGGATGCGCCACGCATTCGACTTCATCTGGAATCGTAGAGGCGTTGAATGCGTATGTCCCCTGTGCAGTGACTTGCGGAGGCATCCGATGAACCAAGTCAGTGCTTCATCCTCCCAGACTCCTCTGGTACCAATTTACCGACCCCGGGGGGATGGATGGCTTGGTTGGCCACGGGCGCGGGATCGAACCGTCGACCGTGTGTGTGCGCAGCGAGCCTCTTACCACTGCGCCACACGCGCCCATCATTGAGATTACCCAGAGTAAATGTGGCGACGCCCATGTTAATGATGGGTAAATTTATGGGCTATTCCTGCCACTATCCGGCACGCCTAAGTATTCCAAAAAATTCTCCACCAGAAACTAGTACGGGTACACGTTTACCCTGGGTAATCTCAATGATGCGTGCGGCCCCAGATCATTTTGTCCGTAATTATACATAGGTTTCAGGAGAGTGGTCGTGTTGTGGTGGTCTTTCCACCAGATTCTTTATACACGGAAGAATGGCAACGTTCTACTTTTAGTCTATCTGTGCTGATGCTAGTATATTTTGTCATAATTTTGTTATGGCTGGTGGTATGAAAATGTAATATAAATCAGCTGTGAAATTAACAGCAAGTCTCGCTCCTATTGTATTTTGATCTTGAGTACTCAAAGGATCTGATTCGGTAATCAGTGTTTAGGTAGCTTGGAAACTGCAGTTTTACAGCTGTACATTGTCCCCAATTAATTGACACTTGCTACAAAAACTGAGTGGCAGCAGTTTCTAACTGAACACTTGGGTGTTGGACATTTGAAGTGAACCAGACTGTGGGTAATCTAATTACTTGTTAACTTCAGCCAATTTGATGTTACACAGTGATAAACTATTTGTTTACTTGGACATCATGTAGGTTGTGTCGTTAGTTTCTGACATGACCACCAGTTATTTATTCATTTACCAGTGTCCGTATTCAAGTACGTTCACGAGAAGGTTCTGAGCTTCTCGGCCACCTAGAGCGTACAGTTTCTCTGCCAAAACGTGATAAATCTCGCTGTTTTTGCCACTACTTGTCATCGTCGACTGAGACGAGTCGCTCAAGCATAGCATGCCCATTTTTATCCTGAGCCCGCATATATTATCCATGTTACCCAGGGTAAACGCGTCAGCACAAATTTGCCTAATTTGCCCATCATCAACGAGGTCCTCGACACGTTTACCTTAGGTAATCTCAATGGTGCATCGAGACTTTGGGAACTGTCGTTTTCAAAAGAGCGAGTGAGTCCTAACTTCTCTGGGTAAGTTCTTGGCTACGGGGCCTGTTCTTTCGATCCGGGTGGTGGCAGTCATGAAATGCCAAGAGAGTTTTTTCTTCCGCGACATTTTCTCAACCTTTTCTCCAGGTAGTGTGCGGTTTTGTTGCGTTGAAGGGGTATGAGGCGTTATGCCTGGGGAGGGCGGCACGGTCAAATTCTATGATTGGTCAATCCACGCAAACGGCCAATCGCAGAGCCTGTTGCGCCGCCTTTTCCAGGTATAACGCTTCACACATGCGTTGGTGGTCTTTGTTAATGAAATTTATTTACTAGATTTGTTGTATCAGAAGAAAAGCTCTAGAAGATGCGGAAATTCTGAGATAAATGGCTATAAAATTATTATTCTATGTTGATTCTATGCTATTTTTCGTAAGAAAATATCATTGTTCACACCTCTTCGGTAGCTTCTTGTTCTTTTCCTTTTTTGCTGTTTCACGTTTTGTTTCGATATATGTTTTCGCGCTTAAGCTGTTCGATTTGATCGCATTCGTAATGCTTCTGGCGGTTATCGCCGTCGTCATCGGTCGCCGCGCCTTTATGAAAACACACAGACACACACCCAACGCGAGCGTCTTACGCTATGCGTTCTCGTGAGAACTCATCGTTTTTCTGCAGTTAGCCGACCGTCAATTTGCGCAGCGTATGCTAGGGTGTGCCCTTTTCTGTCGAGAATCCTTTGAATTTACTGTTTTCGAAGATTGGGGTGCTGTAACCGTTGGGTTTGGTAGTTGTCTAGTTCATCTTGGTTATTTTAATGCCTCGTGGTTTGATACCAATTATATCCGTCATTTTGGGTTTTTCCCTAGCCTTCTTGCCATGGAAGCCACAGTTGTGCTTTTCCGTGACCAAAGGTGCCATGGAGAGTGATTCCAGATGCGTGGATTGTTTACGCCACAAGCGTAAGCATTTTTTGTTTAGAGCTGGCGTGTTTAATTAAATTGTGTTCCGTTGTTCACTCGTGCTTCTCCACTTTCGTGCGACCGTGACTTTTTGCGGGCCTGGATGCTGTAGACTTTATGATTCGGTGATGCGCAGAACTGTGCAAATATTATGCTGATTCCGTCACGTTCTTTTCTACGTGGTGGTCATATTCGTTGGTTTATTGCTCTACGGTCTCAGTGGTTCTTGATGGCCTGGGCGGATTATAAGGCCTCTTGGCTGTATGCTGGATTCCTGGAAATCCTGATTTTCATGCAAAAGAAGGCAATCACACCCTTCACTCTGTCAACTGGGTGTGGAGCATAGCGAGGCAGTCTGTGTGTACTGTCTGTTTCAAAAATTAGAGCTATTCAATGTTCTGTGTGTGGCTGCACAAGGCGCATTTTATCTCACGTCAAATCATGGAAATTGAGCAGTATCAGTAACTGGAAGCGTGTCAAAACATATCTCGCCTATAACAACTGGTGAGACTTAGCATCTTGGAAGCCTGCCAAGTGGCAAGACTGGTGAAAAAACACCTTTGTGGGTCAAGAAACCATCATGGTGACCTTATGCGTCCAGCATCTACCTGAACTAGAGTAATTACCTGTGAACTGAAGACCTACATAGATTCAGGATTCTAGCTATTGTCAGGGATTAACTGGTTAAAAACTTCCTAACCTAAATTGTTCCAGCGAGTTGTCGTCGAGATTCCCGAAATTTCTGGATTTTGGAAGTATAATTTTTTTGAGATTGTACTTTGCACAGGTTGTTCGCGAAATCCATAGGAACAGCGGAAAGATGAGGTCATCTTGGCCTATACGCATAACCCTTCAATTTCGGGGGCCTACGCATAACCCTTTAATTTCGAAGCAAAGATGAATGTTTGCTTGAGCGTAGCCCTCATTGCTCCTGAATTCCCTCAAAGTCCGTCTTCTATTGCATAATGGTTACTGTGATTGTGCTCATGCGTAGAAAATTCATTGTTTCAAACGTACAGTTAACCTAAGGAGGAGTGAGACTGCTAAGGCGTGTTTTTGAACATTTGGTCTGAAAATCCTTCTGTACTGTAAATGACGAGGTCGAATTGAAGGAAAGAAGCATGTCGCTGTGCTTCTTTTTAGGTTCTCTTATGCCTAAGCAGTCTCAGAATTTTGGCATCATGCCAACATTTTGAGATTGCATGTCGAAAATGGTGCAGGATGTGTTGGAACACCTGGCGCCGCATGCATCATTGAGATTACCAAAGGTAAACGTGTTAACGTCATGCAAATTTGCCTATCGTTAGCATGGGCGTCAACACTTACCATGGGTAGTCTCAATGATGCATTCAGGCTCTGGATTGTTCAGGATTCTTATAGTCACGAGTGAGCTATTTTAAATTCCGTGCGTGATTTTGCTTTGATCTGAGGCTTTTGCCTTGGGTCATCCTGGCTTCTACCTGCTGAAAACCCTAAGAAAATGCTTCTTTGTTGCCTTCTGGTGAATAAGGTTTTGCGGGAATTTCGGTTTCATCTCCTGCTTTGAGCAATTACCAGCTAATGATAGATTAGATGAGAACGGGTGTCGGTAAGGTGCCTTGGAAAGAAATGTCGCACCCAGAATAGCGGCATATAATCCATTAATCTTCCAGACGCCTTTTTTAATGATTACAGGCTTGAAACATGCACTTTGGTGTGATTAGTAAAGAGTTATGTGATTTCTTCACTACCGCATAAGCATTTTTTTACGTGCGTCGTAATAAATTGCCTTTTTAGGCGAAAACAAGCTTTTCACCAGTAGGTAAGACTTATGGAAGTAGAAGTAGAACTTGTGTAGGTCGCAGATCGTTTGGGTGGGGACAGTTTTCAGTGTGACTGCTTTTATTGCTCGCAGACGTGATCGTTATAGCCATAAAAAGGTAGCTAATCACCCCCCCCCCTGGCTTTACCCTAGCGAGGAGGTTCCTCTACCATGCCGAGTTTCTTCAACCATGCGTTTTGCGTTTCACTAGTTTTTTTCCAAACCAACAGCTGAACATGTTGCACTCCAGCGCGTTCCACTTACTTAGCTTTCCCCATTGTTCCAGTACTTAGACTAATGAGCTAAGAGGTTTCGTGACGTTCGGAGGTTTTAGCAAACTTGTTTTTCCACATAACGGCGGTCAGCGCCTCGGTCCAGATGTTTAGCTGATGCTGACGTTTGTAAATCGGACGCATTAATGGCCGTCTCACAGCTGTAAATATGATCCGCTGCGTAAATTGCCATTAGGGATTATGCGATATTGCTTTTGTCGAGTTCAGATGGCGTTGCTTGCATTAATTTCCCACGTGGAGACGCTTGATGGCTTGTGGTCGCCGTAGACGTGGGCAGGGTATCATTTTTCTTCCTGTCCTGATTTGAATATCTACTTTTACTCAAGCCCATAGGTAATCTGTTCCTCCTTGCATTTTTTCCGAAGCTTCTTTGGCAACAAAACTATGTCGTCGAAATATGTTGAGAACTCTTCATGAAATACCACTGGTCTGAGTTGTTTACATAACATTTTGAGTGTACGTACTTCGTTTCCATTTGCTACTGTTACTATGAAGAACGCCCCATTTCCATAGACGAATACTTCCTTGTTTTCCTAATCAATTTCTATCTCCTCATTGAATCTTCGGGAACGCATTGAATTTTGCGGAACCTCATATCTTATTTTATTGCGTTCACAGTTCTTGGAAATTGTATTTTGTTTTTTTATTAATTCGTAAGTTTCTTTGTTCACTCGTTATTGATTTTCCGGAATGTTCCGAGCTACAGTTGCATATTGAATTTTCAAGAAGCCTGTATAGATAATTTCTTAGCATATGTATTGACCTGGATTTGAGATTGGTAATGAATCCGTCACGACTTCCTTCCGTGGAAATCCTGTGAGATTGAACTTTTCTCTTGATTCTCTTTTCTTTCATCCATTAATCAGGCAAACATCGGGCAGCATTGTAGTATTGGAAATTTCCGATAGATTCCTAAATGGGCTATTTTGTTCGCGAGCATCTGAAGGAGTAACCTAGAGGATGTACGGTTGAAAACCGCGATTTCTGCTTTGTCGCTAAATCCATCGTTATGGGGGGCAAATCCATGCTTATCCGTTTACATTCATCGCTCTGAGCCGAAGAGATTTCTTGCGAAACTTCATATATGCGGAAATTCTGTTTTTTTTTTTAAAGAAAAATTTAAAGTCGCATTTATTAGAAATGGAATTCGTTATTTGAACAAACGATTGTGTGCCAGGTTTCTTCACAAACCTGTGTGGTTTCTCATCTTTCTTGATCTTTAGCTGTATTACAGTGTTGTAAACTATATCTAAAAAGTTGCTCTTCCTCCCTTTCTTTGAGAGGAGACCCCTCTGATGAATTTTCTATATACTAATTGGAAAAAGTCCTAATTGACCTGTAATTTTCTTTGGCAAAAAAAAGAGAAACATTTCATGTGTATTGCCAGTGTCGGACACTTGAGCCACTTGCAGGTGTTAGCCTGAGTGAGTCGGTCTTACTTTGAGAATAAGTATAGATTACGATGATGCCTGTGTAAGAGAAGAAGAGTCGGTACAAGAACGCAGAGATGTAAAGTTGCTCATCTCCGGTTACGTGTTTTCAGTTTTGTATCATAGCCGCTCAAGTTTGGTTCTTGTTCTGAAATACCGGGTGGTCCAAAAATATGGAGACACGCCAAGCGATTTATATCTCACGTTAGGAAGCAAGCTGGCAGCTCAGTTCCCAATGCAGTATTTTTCACTCACTATTGAATAAAATCCACTATCACATCTCACGAATTCTCCTACCACCAGCGAGAAAAGGTGTGAAGAAATCGAACTAGTCACTTACTGCGGCGCGCATGGGCCTTCCTCCCAGATAACTCCACACTTCTAGAAGCCCTTGCTCCGAGGATTAAGCAAGTTTATGATAGTAAAATCAATTTTTGTTCTTCAATGAACATCATAACGAGGAATTTGCACGAATGAACGCTAAAAAGTGTAGTTACGAGAAAGCGGACGTGACTTGCTGCGCAAAAATGAGTAAAAATGTCTGTTAGGGTTGTTCCCGATTCTTTTTTCCGGTGGTTAGATAGAAAAGTGAAACTTATTAAGCCTACAAGCCTCCATTCTTGAAATTCTAGAGGGTGATTCCCCCAAAATACGATTACTGGTGGTGATTCCATCTGATAAGCACGTTCGAACTGTGTCGTATATCAGCGTATTCGCACCAAATCTTGGATCTCATAACCACGGCAAGTGGTCTTTCGCAATCACTTTGATGTTTTACTGTTACCCAAGTCTTGTACTCTTAGATGTACCGGTCAGTGATCCCCTAGGAAAATTTTACAGGTTAGAATTAGATGCGCGCCTAGACTACACAAAAATTTCCTTAGGTGGTGGAAAAAAATCTTGACTGACAGCCCAGCAGCTCCTAAAATTCGTAGTGCTAGGTACTGTTTTGCAAAAACCTGTGCGAATGAACAGATGAACAGCGTAAGAACGGATGCAAAATGCCTAAACTCGAGATAAGTCGAAAAACGCGCATCGCACTGTTGTCTCCATATTTTTGGACCACCCTGTATAACATTTTTTGGAGCTTCCCATCTCGAGGTTTATGATTTAAGCTTCCGAATCATCCTTTTTCCGTACTTTTGCTTTGATACATTTTGAGCTTGTTTCGTTAGAAAAGCGGAGATATTGGACATTTGGTGTATGGGTGGTCGAGGAGCTTTCTTGGAGATTTCTGCTTGCATTGCGCGAAATCCTGAATTGATAGTGATATTCAAGATTAAGCAAACACACCCACTCGAAACTTTCTCGACATTTCATTTGCATCAGCTTGAGTATCCACCACGTTCTTGTGGGCCTACGCTCTTGTTTCCCTTGATCATCTATGCAATCTGAAGTAGTGGCAAAAAAAAAGATAAACGGGTAATCCTTAGTCCTTGTAGAGGTGATCCTTGGCAGTTCAGCATATTTTCATTGTGTCCTTTATTCCGTGGATAAAAACATCTAAAACTCCCTCTTTTGTGTCCGAAGAGCATATGTACGGGCGGACTGCCAGTTTCATCTTTTTGCAGGTTATGTGTTTTGGTGAACTTTATGGTGGTGCAACCTCGTTCTCGTGCATATGCTCTTTTTTGCGATGATACAACATTACAAGTGAAATTATGCGTGCTTAAATTTTTGTGGGTTTCATTATGTAACCAACAAGCAAAACTAGTTTATGCTGGGTTCTTCTCCTTGAGTACTTTGGAATTCTTCCACATCGTTTGAAACTATGTAGTGGAACTGTGGTTTGTATGCGCCCACTTTTCGATACGGGGAAATTCCTTTAGTTTCCAGAGGGCTGAGCTTTTGTATGGCATGAATCAATGGTTTTGATTAGGAGAGAGAGAGAGAGAGAGAGAGAGAGAGAAAGAGAAAGAGAAAGAGAAAGAGAAAGAGAGTGAGAAAATCACAGGGCCTTCATGGTGGTAACTCAGTGAAAAAGACATGTTCTTTCCGATTTTCAGAAGATTTATGCTCTACATTTCTCCAGATTTTTATAAGGAATCTCAGCGTTGAGGTTTGTGTTCGTACTTAGGATGGAATAACAACGTAATTACCCCAATTAGTTGAATTATCAATTCAATTAACTTCCGAACCCTCTCCAACAAAGTCGAGTGTTGGAAAAACAGGAGGCCATTATTCGTTTGTTACAATTCAGAAGAATTGTGCTTCTGCTTTTTTTCCGGGAGTCCGATATTCCAACTTTGTTCGAAATCGGATTTTTGATGCAATGATGTATTATCCGGTCCTACGTATAGTTCGTATGCTTTCTTATTTATTCATTTGTTTATTTATTTGAATGCACTCAGTGGTGCGCCCTTGAAGAGGAATCGCTGAAACTCGAACAGTGATAGAAGATAGTAGCAATGAAACTGAGAAAAAAAGCAACGTACTTTAGAACTATGTAAAAAACCCAATAACTAAAAAAAAACAACCTAGAGAAACACGAAGTCCGGATCCATTGGAACCGAAGCAAACATAGCGCCTTCCATAGACAGGACTTTTCTTTCGTCTTTTGTCAGATTATTATTACCGGTGGAGTTTATTCAGATCCGGTTGATATATCCAAGAACATTCCATCGTTTTCCACTCTTTCCTAGTTTCATGGTTATGAGGGCTGCGATTCCCATGGGATTTGGATGTCATCATTTGGAAGTCTCGAAGGGAAGTAAGCTTTTAAATTCCTTTCAAAAGTTGGATAATTCACCAGTTTTTCAAAAATAGCGCCCTCACTACTGATAGCACGTTATCAGAATTTCCACTGAACCGATTAGCTGTTTCTTGTCGTGTGGTTGGCAGTGCATGTACCTACTACATAAGCTGCTCGAGCCGCGGTCAGTGATTGATAAGTGAAATCGGAGAGGTTGAGTGCTTGACCGGCTCGTTTGACAAGGTTTTCGCGAGGCACAAACACCGCTTGCTTGCAAGCAAGCTGTTGTTGAGAAGGGCTTGTCACCGCCATCCTGGCCTTGAGGTGTTCGATGATATGTGCTCTGCTTCCAGCTTTGTAGTTCATGTGAACCTGGGGTTTGAGTAGCAGTTGTATGCTTGGTTTTGAAGTTTTTCCTAAAAATTCCACTTGTCACCTACTTTCTGAGACTTTTCCATTGTTTTTCTGGATATAATTGTAACCTCATATCTCAACTGGGTATTGTGTTCTGTTTGCACAGTGTACGAGGAGGTGAAAGAAAGCCTTTGGCGCTGTACAAAGTGCTCTAGGGCGGCAGCTTTTTGTGGAATTTCTTTTCCATTTCTCAACTGACACAAACGTTTGAGGCTAATTAGCCAAGGAGTTGTCAGCACTTTGAGACAAAGCAAATCAGCAAGGAACAAATGATGAGGTCGTTCAGATAGTTTAAAGTTATGACGTATGCTCAGGGGCTGTAATAGTTCCATGTATCTCTGGAGGGAGAATAATGTTAGGTACTTGGAGTTAAGGTATTGCAGTAGCCATCTCCGCTTTTCCTGCCAAATTTTCCGAGTTTCATTGTCATTTCTTTTTTAACCTTCTCATGTCCTTTTTCATCTTTTTTCGTTCGGTTTTTTGGAACACTTCCTTTTCAGGCTTTGCTTGCATATATACAGTTCTCACAGGTCCTGCTTTTTTCTTTGTTACGCTTATCCTGAATCCTATGATTGACAGTCATGGGTTTGTTCCATGGCGCTCGATGGATGCGTAATCCAGGAATCGGGATTGCGCATATTTTCCGCTGCTTGCGTTCATTGTTCTGTTTTGATTTCTCCTTTTTTTTACTCAATTTTTCGAGTTTCTTTGGAGATTCGGATCTGTGAAATATTTGGGAAAAAGTTACCTTCAGTGACTGTGGACATCATTATTCAGTGAAGAAAGGTGCATTGGTTAGGAGGGGTGTCCATCTTCTACTCTGCCGCTTCGTTCCAGTGCCAGGTGTTCTTTCACGTGTCACCTTTCAGCCATTCTCCTTCCTTTTTCGTCATTCACATTTAGTTTTTTTTCCATCATGTGAGTGCTTGTGCTAGTCTCGAATCCAAAAACAACTGTAGGTTTTTCTTGAGAAGCTTCTTTTTTTCTGGATATTGGATATTTTTTTCAGGATATTTCGAAACCTTTCTAGATATGCGGTCAACATCTTCTGAATGATTCTATCTTTCTGCACTTCTTATCGTCTTCCATGTCCTAGTACTCAGTACTCGTTTCGAAATCCGTTTGTACTTTTTGCTTCCGGAAGATTTGTGGAATAGTGGCATTTCTTCCCTCTTTTCCTTTGTGCCTCCGTGTCCTACAGAAGGCTAACACTTGATGCCCAACAAGTTCTTTGTAGTTTCACTGATAGCTGATGTTAGCATTCCCACATAAATCGACGGCCTTTGCCATCTCGAATGAGGTGGTCTTGAGCCAGTTCGTGTCATAACGATTGTGCGTTTTGAATGGATCTTTTTCTTGCGCGCCGTCAAAATGTCTCCGTGTTTGGCGTGTTCGAATCCTTGAGACTATTGACGAGCACTGTTGTCCGTCCAGTGCCGTTGCAGAGTTTTTACGAGCCTCTGCTACGATGTGTCATGTGGATGATTCACAGTATGCCATGTCTCGCCGGGACAAGTGATGATGCCTTAGCGATGGCGATGTTTAAACACGAGGCGCCATATGAGTGTGAACTTTTGTCCACATGGTGCTCTGCGGCGGTCTATAAACAGAGCATCTTCGGGTTCGTCTGCTTTGATCTGTGCTTCTTTTCTCGAAGGCTGAAAACCACTAAAGTGTTCTAGGAGTAATGTAGGATTATTAGTATTGTTCTGTGACCTTTTCCAGAGTTTTACCCTAGACGCCATATAAGTAGCTTCTCTTTGGTAGGAAAAGCATCATTTGTACTTCAACCTGCGGCATTTACATGTCCTGATTTTTATGATTATTTATCAATCCAGAGAGTTCAAAGCCAATAACCTAAAGGTTTGGGTTACCCAACTGTGCAAAACTTACATATTTCTGGAGCCGGATGCATCATTGAGATTACCCAGGGTAAGCCGCACAAATTTGCCCATTCTTAGCAGGGACGCCAACACGTTTACCCTGGGTAATGTCAATGACGTGTCGAGGCCTAATCGCTTGCAGCCTAATTAATCCCTAGAGATTTTACTAGATGTCAAGTACAATTTGTAGACTACGTAAGTTGCTGGGGTAAGGATAGTTAAGGTAAGAGCTCATTGGTCAGCCTTCCTTCAATCCTCAAATATATTCACATTCATCTATATGGTCCCTGGCGAAGCTTTTGTCCATGTGTTTTGTATCACGAGGGTTATTCATTCGGATTATGAGTTCTTTGCTAATGTAGCACTACCATAGGGTTTCCTTAAACTTGTGGGTATTGGTGGTCGTTCTCTCCCCTCTTCCTGAAATGTGGTGGTGAATTTTCAAACAATATGGTATAGAATAAGTACATTTTTGAGCTCGCATCTCCTATTTTCTCACCCTTTTTCTTTATTTTTCCAAAGTTTATTGTTCCCATCATCTCGTTCGTATGATCAGTGGTAAAAAAAAAAACTTTTCCAAGAAAGTGGTAACGTTTCAACTGAGATCCCATCTTCTCCTCGAGCTCTCGAGAAACCCGCCTTTCCATCTAACTAAGAAAAGAAGCTACGTACCTATGCCTATGAACACATTATGGATGGAATGGTCTGACGCCTACTGACATTTGCTTTTAACGTTTGTGATGTACTATTTAACTATTACACTTGGCGCAGTGTTGCATTTAACGTGCTAAGTAAGCGATTTATTTCAACTAATGCGCTGCTATGGGTATATTTCTATGCTTGCTTCAGCGCTCGATGCAAATCATGCAACAGGAAGTGCTTTTTATTTGCCATGATAAGCGTGGAAGTGCACTTGTTGGTTATTCGGCGGCTAAATGTGTGGACTGCTGCAGAAGGAACCAGCTGAATTACTAGCATGTTCTTGTTAAATTCATCATAGTTTAAGTATGACAAGGACCAGTCTACACATTGTAGGTGCGTACGTCAATGACAGAAATGAACCTTATGTTACTATTTGAAAAATGGAGAACTCGGTACAAACGTCCCTGGAAATGCAAGGAAGTGATTTTCTAGATCACTGTTATTTAGACCTATTAGCACATCAATAATGTTTTCTTCCTTTCATCTTTTGCAGTCTCAAAGATTTATGTTCTCTCATCTTGAACTATCGGAGAACTGCTGAGTCAAGCAGCAGTTCTCCGACAGGGGTATGTTCCATATTATTCCAGTCATTCTGACCTTGGCGTCACCTTTCTTCGATCATTTCTTGGGTTCGTATCCTTGAAAACATTCGGACTCAGTCACAAAAGCACATTGAATTGGTTTCGAATTTCCGTTCTACTTATTTTTCAAGATGATTCTTGTAAAATTCAGATGTAACTTGAATTTCATCGCTATCTAGGTGTATTCCTCTATCGTAGGTGCGACCGTTTCTTTTTAGAGGATGCTTTTTGATGCATAGCGATTTGTGCTTGGCTTCTATGCTACAAATAAGCTGTCATGGGTGCTTTTTTGGTGGAGAGATGCACTAAGATAACGCTCGTTGAACGGATCATGATGATTTTCCTATTTTTTCACAGAAATATTTCCTTCGCCAGCATTTCTATACCGGCAATGTTAGGGTGATCTGTTTTGTTCATCCTTTTTTCACTTGTGATGTTGTAGGCTTATTTCTACGTAGTTTCGCGCAGGATCCATAGTTCTGCTAATTCGTTTGCCGCCTTGCACACCCATAAATCAAAGAAACATCGAATGTCACCCGTCGGTCGCACATCTTGTTCGCCTCTCGGGTTAGATACACATATGTACAAAGCAGTTGTTCTGTTCAATACATATTGGTTTGGCGTTCTTTTTGGCATGATCAAAAAATTTGGATGTATTAGGTTGTTGGAAAATCGATGTCGGATTTTGACAGTTGGACTTTGAATTGTCGTAACTCGTTGGATACTGAACCTTTTCTGCCGCTTTAGTACTCATTTGAATCAGCACATCTTTCACATTTTTCCGCTGAATATTAGTTCCACTAGGCCTAAAGCCAAGCTCTCCGGACCCAGGAAAAGCGGCGAGATCGTTTTGACCTAACGTATTTTTGCGGCTCATTCTTCCTCTCACGAATGAGTCCCACCGTTTGAATTTGTGGTCATCGGTAGGGGAACAGTCTGCTGAGTCAGGCAAATACGGAAGAGTCTTGATCTCCGCCTGCATCTACTTCCAGAGCGTCTTAGGTGGAAAGTGTGGTCTCGAGCCATTGTGAGATACTGGGGGATAATCGAATAGGATCCACTTGTTCATTTTTTTCCATCATGCTCGTTTCTCTGACGGCCCCAGAAATAATGGAATAATGAACCTCAAGGCCACCTTCGAGATATTGGACATGTCTCCTGTGATAGCTTCTGCCGGTGCTTTCAAAACGGCGTTGACGTCATCGAATTTTAGTCCATAGCTCTGAGACATGTGTCTCCAATACTAAATGACTTGGGCCGACACTGGGCTACCACTTTGTCTACCATTCCTTCCTGCATAGGTTGGCAATATTTCCTTTCCAGGGCCTCCTCTTGCCATCGAGTTTGAATTCACGAAACAGATTGGGACGAATTTTAACGGATGAGTACATTTTGATTCAAGTCCGAAAACCACAATAAAAGCGAGCAGATCTGAATAAAGATGAATAGGCACAAAGAGAAAGAAATGGGCTTTAGAATAAGTACAAAATATATGGTGAAAGCACAATTTCACATTCCAAAAAATTATTCCAAAGCTCGTGGTCAGAAAATCCGACATCGATTTTGCAACAACCTAATGGTTTTTTTTTGTTACTGTTTTTCTCTGTAGATATATGAGTTCTTTCCAAATTTCAGAACCTCATGCCAATGGGTCTGGAACGGCCTAGCTTGGTTCTCGAGAACAACTCTGATGAAAAAAAAAACCTTGCGCAAACGTTTTTTAGACATATTTTCTGGCAAAGTAAATCCCGCACACTACGGTTTGGCCGTTCTTGTCGTGCCGGCGTAAGCTCTTTGATGGTAACTACTTAATATGACGCATTAAAAAATGGCTCTTCTCAGTAGGTGATGCCGTATTCAAAGCACTCGTAAATATGTATCTGGAGGGATTATACAGATCCATCAGAAACTTACTATAGTTTAATTTACATCACAAGATTTTACTTTGCCCAAGTACTTCTGTTATATGTACATACTGTACATCTTTACTCTACTTGTGCGAATCATCTCCTTGTACCCTTTTTGATGGTTTTTTCTTTTCTTTTTTTCACACAATTTCTATTTTTGGATTGCTTTTTTTTCTGATCGCATCCGCTTACACGGTTATAATTTTCTGTCTAACTGTTACTACAAATATCCTTCTTGTTTATCGACGACTATTATTCTGCTGGAGTGAATTCGCTTTGTTCTGACCAATTTGGAGGACAATTCCGTCCTCGATGCATCTCCTTTATAAGGCTTCGCTCGATTGGAATTGTACTTGGGACAGGATAAAAACTGAATAATTTTGTTAGTTTAGGTAACAATTTATCAGGCAGTTTATACATTCAGATACTTGAAAATGAGAGAGCTTTACGGCTTTCTCTTGTTGTGTAATGTAGGAATATTTGAATTTTCGATCTACTCGAATTATTCAGTATTCGAATGCCCGAATATCCGATTTCGAATAAATGAAATATTCGAGTTTTCCAACATTTGAGATCAATACACTGCTGTACATATGAAGGACGAGTAGAGCCTTCGAGACTTCTCATTCTTGGATGGTAGAATGTTTTAATTATTTCCTAGAATTGTAATCGGAGTTACAAAATTATTCGGTTTTTATTTGGTCCCAAGTAGTTGGAATTCACGTGTTCTTGGTTAACCCACGAGGGTTAATCCTGATTACACTGCTTCATCGAGTGAGCGTCTGACTTGCAGGTCATCCGCGGTGAGCCGGCTAATTCCTTTTGCATCCTTCGTCGTTTTTGATTCCTTTGTAGGAGAAGCCATAAAGCATGTAGCTCTGCATAGGGAAATGTCACTAACTGTTACCCTATCCATTCCCTAGTACTTTTTAGTCTACATGACTTTGCCATGTTTTTATGACCATGTTTCCTAAATTTTTCGTATTTTTTCCGTAGTTTCTACGTAACGCAATATGCGTGGGCCTGAATTGGTTGAATGAGTACAAGAATTTCTTCAAATGTCTGGAAATATTTTTGCAAGGGGTTATGCACATTCTTCTGTGCCTTTTTTTTCAAACTAATCCAGTCATCCAAATGCTCTGCGGAAACCTGTCAGTGAATCCATTCTGACGGCTTGCGTTAGTCAATGCTCATCGCATATGCGTCCGCAGAACGGCAAGCTTTCTTCCCGAGAAGTTTCCGAGGTCAGCTTGAGCAAACATCAGACGACAAGTGATGAGCATACATGTGTTTTGAATGGACTGGAACATGCATTGTTACGGAACATTGTGAGATGGTCCGTGAACATGCTCACAAATTTTTAAAGAAATTAGATTCGAATCGATGAAAAGATTCCACAAGTTTTCCAGTCCATTAGCAGTTTTCTGCGTCAAGGCCTGGAAATTTTGTGCGAGATTCTAGCCTTTCAAAGCTTTGATCCGCTACTTTGACCTTCACTTCATTTTTGTGCTCACAGCTAGGAATAAATACTTCATACTTCGTTCCTCGTTAATTTCTTTTTTTTTTTAAGTTTATGCAACAGTGTTCGCCTGATACTGAACAGAGAGCAAGGCACCGCGCTTATGTTATGTTCGCTGGTTTTGGTCCCACTGTTGTTGTTCCTCCTCTAGATCCTCTTCCACAGAGTTCTTAAGCTCTTTATTCATCCTCGTTAACAAGCTCTATTAAGACCCAATGCGAACGCTGCTAAGCATTTGTTGAGTGCGCGATGTTTCTTATTCTACGGCGTATTCTATTTTGAAAGACTATCTGCTCTCTATTTTTGCTCTGCTGTCTATTTTTGTGATACTCATTGCTCTCTTCTTCCTTCAACAAGTAGTACTTTGATGCTGCAGGGCCTGGATGCATAATTGGTACTGCCCAGGATAGACTTGTTTACGCCCGTGTTAACGACGATTAAATTTGGAGTACTAACACGTTTACCCTGGGTAATCTCAATGGTGGATGTGGCCTCAAGTATGTGAGCGTTTTTGTGGGTTCCACATTTTAAGCATAACATCTTTTGATTACTTGCGCTGGTTTGTCAAACATTCATGGAGTAAAGGATCGCATTAACTTGACGTGAATCGAGTATTAAACCCTGGGAAACTTCGGATTTTATGGGTGACATCCTCATCAGTTGTCCTTGGTCAAAAGATTCTGTTCTTGGCAAAGTTATGTGGTCGTTTTGCATTATTTCGCCCATTTTTAGTCATTTCCTTCAATTTTGATCTCCTTGTACATATTGATAAGTCCACTGCTTTCGCATCAGGTAACGAGCAGAATTTCTTAGAAGTTTTTGTCCATCTCCTGATACCTTTTTTTCTCTGGTTAGAACTTTTACCTGAATACTAACTTTTACCTCGAATACTTTATGTCTTCAGGGCATAATTTTTACTCTTTTCTCCCATCGACCTCCAATTCATTCGCGACTTTCACAAATCAACAAATTTCTTTGGAAATTTTCAGCTTCAATGAAGCGCCGGGTAACGGTGCACTTCGGAGATGTGCGTGTGGTAGTTCCCTGCCAAGATGAGAACACCACCGTTGCTGATCTGGCTGAAGCAGCGATTATCAGGTACAAGAAGGCGACCGGCAAAGTAGGTTACCAGTTTCTGGTATTGATTTTTCTCTTCCGTTTCCCTTTACTTTTCGTTTACCTTTGAACTTTGTCTGAGTTGTGCTGGAAGTGCTGGTTCGGATGTTGTGTCAAAGCACCTGGCTTTCTTCCTTGTCGTAGGAACTGGCTGTTAGCTGTTTTATTGTCGGATTTTATGCGCTGTTATGTTGTGTATGTGTCTGGATAGATGAGCGCGAAGTTTTTGTTTTTAGTTGTGCAGCTAGGTAGTTGTTCTTGTCAAATTCTTCTAGGTATCGTTCCCCCCCCCCCCTAATTTTTTAATGGTACATATCCTCTGCCAAATGACATTGAGACATGTGTTTCCTGTGTGCAAACGTATATTTGGACGTGAAAACTCGTTTTCTGTCAAAAGGGTAAACAGAAGGATTTTGATGGATCGCGAAATCGAACCGCTCACACGCGTTGAAACATTATGGCATCGATTTTGAAAGGAGTTAAAACAAATCAGTTTATTACTCGAAATTTTCAAAAATCATGCATTATGTTCTGCTTTTGGTGGATTCAAATAGCATTTGTCGGTCCCCGGTTAGCATTTTACACGGATGAGATTCAAGCGGAGGAGACTGGGCTTTTTTTTAACCAGTGGATGAATAGAACGCGGCCTCCGCACCGAGATCCGCGCCCGTTTTTCGACTAAAGGGATCCGCCCGAACATTTCTTCGAGCACGTCATTCTTTAATAAAAACTCCTCGAGAATCCTGTCGACCTGAATAACCTGCCTGGTGGCTGCGTTCTCGAAGTGTCTCATGTTTTTGTCTAATTACATATTCTCTGGAGTTTCTACATGTATCTTCTCCTGTAAAATTTTCTATTTGAAATGCTTGGGTTTCAAAAGGTTAGCTATAGTACGAACGGGGTGTTGTGAGTAAGCTGAGCGAAGGTGTGATGAATGGTGTCAACACACAGGCGTGGATCGGTCATCATCGTC
The DNA here is from genome assembly GCA_000688135.1 of Ancylostoma ceylanicum. Taxonomy (NCBI): domain Eukaryota; kingdom Metazoa; phylum Nematoda; class Chromadorea; order Rhabditida; family Ancylostomatidae; genus Ancylostoma; species Ancylostoma ceylanicum. Next base: position 98,880 of record JARK01001362.1, on the reverse strand, counting down.
GAGCACGCTTTGTCCGTTTCCGTCACCTTGTTGTTCTAGAAAGGTTAGCGATGTTTGCCAGCCTAGGCGTGACATGTTTGCTGTTCCTTGGCGTTTAATCAGTGTTCGTATGCTCTGCTAATATTATTTGGAGATAACGTCTTCTTTCTGGAGTTTATTTACATGACATGTTTATTTACATTTATTTGTTTACCTGAATACATCACTGCGCATTGGGTGTATTATAAAATATCGGGGTGAAATCTTAGATTATACCAGGAAGGCATTCAGAAAACTTATATTGGGCCTGGATGCATCATTGAGATTACCCTAGGTAAACGTGTTGAATCCTGTGTCAAAGATGGTTGAGTTCAGGGGCAGTAAACAAGTTTACCTTGGGTAATCTTGATAATCTCAATGCGGGTCCCGGACACAAGGGGTAGGGTGGAAGGGGTGGGGTAATGTTGAGCCTGGAAAATGCTGCGGTCTCCGCCATCATGGGAGATATATTCTTATAGCTGGAACAAGAAGTAACACAATAAATTTTTGGTTAGTATGCTTTGGCTCGCAATTTCGTAGAGCTGGCCTTTACCCTGAGATTCACGCCCTATTTTGAGATCATTTTTTGAAGTAAAAAGGGTCACTAAGGAAGGCTAGCAACATGCTAGGGACCGCCGAATAAGAACCCGAATTATTTAATGTTATAACTAATATTTTTATTAGTTTTATTTTTCATCCAGGTCCACAAAAGACAACAATTTTTCGGAGACAACAATTTTTCCAACCCCCCCCCCC
>JARK01001362.1:48709-97640 GCA_000688135.1 Ancylostoma ceylanicum | reverse complement strand
CTCTCTCTCTCTCTCTCTCTCTCTCTCTCTCTCTCTCTCTCTCCTTCGAACATTTGAATTCTCGATGTTTTCTCGATCGAACATTCAATTTCAAGTCTGTCAGTTGCGTTATATATGTATTTATACAAAGTATGGAGAACAAATCACCTCTTTTATAGCGAAACTCTAGGTGGAAGGCATGTCCAGGGACAGATCTTCGTGGAAAAAGTATTAAGAACTGTGTTCTACCACGTTTTCTTTCGTTTTTTTTTGTGCGCAGAGTCCATTCTTTACATACCTAGCTATCGTGGCCTCGGTATGTCCAACTTTGAACTTGGCCCTTGATTGAATTTCTGTTCTTATCGTTCATTCGCTTAATTTTTAACCTTGAACGGTATTTTGCCGTTCTGAAGTGCTGTGTTTTTCATTTCTCGACGCTTCATAGTTTAATAGGACATCAACCGTTCTAGAAGGTTTTTTCTTGAAAGTAGGACGTTCATTTGAACTCGAGCTCTTCAGCGCATCGCTCAGAGGTTTTGTAGGCCCTCTTATCCTGTAGGTGTTTTCTTGGCTTGAAATGTGTGGTCTTCTTGTTATTTGGGCCAGCCTTTGCTTAGGCATTGCCTGAGGCTTTTCGATTTTATAGTTAATAAGTGATGCATATTTTATATGAAGAGGAGAGCCTGTAAAATTGTGATTTTCTCCAGGCCAGGATTTTCTGTGCCTGCACGCCTACGGATGTGCGCCTGGATGTTCGGTGAACTTGAGGATGTCGTAGCGACATCCGCCATGACGCAGACATCGTGGTAACAAAGGCTGTGAAATGGACCGCCGCTTTTTTTGGGGTGATGTTGACATAGACTTTAAGACATAGTGACGCAGATGTTATGTGAAACCGTTTCTCACGGGTTTTTTTTTTCTGAAATTGCACAACTGAGGTTCTACAGGGAGTATTTTTCCATTTCGTGGCGGTGAAAGAAATCTTCTGCCACTTTGATTGGTTCTCCAGGGAGAACATGGAAAAATACCATAGGTAAAATCATAGGCGCAATGACTGTCGATGAGATATAACGAAAAAGCCTCAGCTGAACCTCAGGCTATGACCGAGACGGAATCGACATGTTTTGCTGACCGATTCTTCATTTTCTTTGAGTTCGCGTCACTTCTGCACATTTTTGGTTTTTTTCCAAGCCCTTAGATTTTCGTGGATATTCTTCCGAATGACAGTTATGATTTTTTCCAGTCGTTTTTCCAACCAAAACTGGATACACCCGTCCATTTAGTTGCATAGGGCTTAAGAGCAGCTCTCATTCATGCCGCCGCCGCTGCCGCACAACTCGTTCACGCGGACACACATCCGCCTCTCCACCACTTTGGTTTTTTGTGTTAGTTGCCCATTTGGAGAATTTTTTTCGGTGTGCCGAAAGGAATGGGGACTTGTTCTCAAGTATTTTCTATTCGCCCAGTTTTTTTCCTTCACGAGGTTGAATATCGATTGCTGAGCTTGTTGTTTGTTTGTTGGCTTTGTTTCATATTGACACAATCAACAGTTTGTTTTTTCTTTCGCGTCACGAGGCCTATGTTCCGTTGGCGGTTAACTGTTCTTGGTGAGGTGTTTGGTGCCTGGCACGATAGCTATGTACTAGTTTCCTATTCTAGCTCTAGCATCGTTGTGTTCTTTTTCTGATAATATTTCCCACGAAGATTGCTGTGCTTTTGGGTCTCTATTTCAGATTAAATTTTAAGATTTGATAAAAAGCGATCCTGTAGCAGCGTTTTTTCTTAATTTGATGGGAAAATTTGATGAGGACATTGCTTTTTCATGAGCACAACACCTTTTCCACTTGCTTCAAGAAAAGGCAATGCTTAAGTTGTTATGGAATAATCTGTTATGCAATAATCTTCTAGTGCTTGGTATGGTTCGCTGAGAGGTTTCCCTACGAAAATGAGAAGGGGAATGGTGGATGAATGAGAAAATTAACCCATTCCTCATACGTAGGAGGCATCGTACAGAGATGTTTTGGTCCGTGGAGGGGTCGTGTATGATTTTTGGATTTTCGAAAAATTCGGCAAAAACTCGAAAAAAAATCCTATACACACTTTTCACCCAAGTATGGTCGAGTTATTGCCCGATCCTCTATTTTTCTGCAATTACACATACGTAATCTCATCCCGTCTGATGTTTCCATTCTTTTCTTTTTCTCTGAATTTCATTTGGTGATCGAGATGTGAAGTGCTTGTTCTAAAATTCCGTTCTACAACTTCTCAGCTTGATTCATGGGTGCTGTCCCGTTTTTACATTGATTTATGATCTAGCGAATTCTTTGATGTCTGCTATGGCAAAACTTATGTTATCGGAAAAAATTTGACGCGTTCCCCGAAATTTTCACGAGGTTTTCGCGTTTCGCATAAATTTTATCAATGTATGATAATTTGCACACATTGGTGCCCAGCAGCGCTTTTGAAATTTTGAAAACTTCGAGAAGTTTGAATATGATGCTCGACTTTGTGCAGGCTGCTTAGCCATTCCTCAACGTTAGTTTTTATCCTGGGATTTGGTTGCTAGGAGGTTTTTATCCAAAGCTACACTACTGGGAAAAGCAATGTGGCTTTAGGTGAATCCTCTGCGTATGCTCCGTCAGTACTTTATGTAATTTTTGGAAAATAACATGGAAATTACAAGTACCAAAGAAGTATTTTACTATGAAATTTGTGGGCTAATTTTAATTTTTCCGAATTTCATGAGTAGTCTTGCTGTTTTTTCGTGTAAGATTTAGTCCCTAAAATTTGTACATTTTCCTGGACTGCATGTACTCCTCCCTCTGCCCGTTTCTCCACTTGTGCTGCTGTTGCTCTTAGAGTTCATCCCATATTTGGATTTCGAGTTTTTCAGGAAAAATTTCCTGAATGTGAATTTTTTGAAGGAAATTTCCTAGGATCTGGCCTGAATCCACCATCCTCTCTAAATCAAAGACATCAGCACCGTCCAACTCCCTTTACCAAAGCCCGTCAAAGGCAAAAGTGCGCCACAGATTATTCTCAGATGCTCACCACCTCATCTAGAGGTCGGGATGAAAGTCGCCTCCCACACAACGCCTCCCACACAACCAAAATTCCAAAAGTTCTACTCGTTCCAATTTCAAAATTGGCTCGTTGTGTACCATCGGCAGTGTATTTGGAGTTGACACACTAAATGATTCCCGTTTTCGGAACGTAATGTGCTAGATTTTCATTTACAGTACGATCTCAAAATTCGAAATTTATTTTATTATTTTTATTATTTGTTATTTTTATTTTTCTGCTTATTTTTTCCCAGTTTTCGTAAGCATTTCTATTATTCTATGCTCCCCTCTTTCCCTCGATGTGATTATTCTTTTGATTATGTTCCTATTTTTCATGAGCCCCCGTGAACAGGTTGTGCACAATATTCGAGCATCAACGACCTTGTGTAAATCAGGCGCTGGCGGATCAGACGCCATGTTATCGGTGAATTTTCCATGGTCATTGCATGCTAATTGGCACTCGTTTGGGCCACCAGTGATTCACAGCCGCACATCCATCAACCTCGTCCGTCGAGTGCGTGTAATTCGACTCGTCGCGCTGGCCTCGTTTATCACCAGCACACGGCGTTCATTAGTGATTCGTTGTCATACAACGATGTCCTACGGCAGCAGCTGATTTATCATTGGTTTGGCATCTGTCGCGAGGAGGCGTGAGACTGGAAGGTGTACTGAAGAAATAGGAAGATTTTAGCCCAATTTTTCATGAGTTTGGGCGAGGAAAGATGATCTGGAGCGTCTTCCTCATCTTCGCACCTGATGTTTCTGAGCCCATATGCATAACTGCGATTACCTAGAGTGAACTTGTTAACACCCCACAAATTTGCCCAGCGTTAACTCGGGGTCAAAGCGCTTACCCTGGGTAATCTCGATGATGCACCCATGGCCTGAAGTGGTGCGGTTCATCCGAGTTCTTGGTCTACTGCAATATCAATGATGTGGAGAAATTTTGGGTTATATCTGTCGAATGCTGGCCTTCTTTTTAATCTTTTTTTCTTTTTCGAATTTTCGTCTCTGTTGGCCTCTCGTTTTTCTGGAAAGCTCTTTAGATGTCATAGTTCTGACGTGTAGTTCTGGATTTGGATAGCCTTGCCAATAGAGCTGCTCCCTTCCGCTGCCACTTAGTGTTACTATTTCCAGGATTTCTCCAAGGAATCAGGCACGAAATATTTGTTGCAATTGATATTCATAGCACCACCGTCGTTTTGTCGTTTACAGCTTATTGCAGATATATACACATTTATTCATCTATTTGTTCATTTATTTTTTGCCTTTCACATGCATTCTTTCCCGTATCAGTTGCCCGAAATCGTTCTGAACTTGACCTTCGATTTCGACGTGATTATCGCATTAAAATGACAGCGTACTGATGAACGTTTGCAGACGTACAGAACGACGAAATGTGAATTCCATCGACGAGATAGCTTTAAAATGCTTTTTATGGGTATTGATTGAGTAGTTTGCATGATTGCAGGCAGCTGCATAGTTCTTTGTTTGTGGGGCAGGATTAGGGTTTGGTTTTGAAGGAGAATGTAGCAGAATATCATTACCGTCAAGATACTGTAGTAGAGTAGATGAATCCCGAACGAATAATGGTTGATCTGTACTACTCAATTTACTGCGTTTATACTTGTAGCAAAAATTATGAAAGAAGCAGTTTCACATCATTTTACTCCTGTGGTCGCATGCATAATTGGGATTACCCATGGTAAACGTGTTATTTGCGTACAATTTTACACATCGTAGCGCAGGCGTCACCTTTTTACCGTGGGTAATCTCAGTTACGCATTCAGGCCCTAATTGTTGACGAAAAGTGCATGGAATAGCAATAGGTTAAATGATCCATGTATGTAGAATTTCATTCTGAGTGAACAAAGGTAAGTGTCGACCTTGCGATAGTCAATACTTATCCATAACATGGGAACTGAATTCACATAGGAACGCGGTTCGCAGAGGAGGCTCCACAGCGCATCTATTCCACTTCATTCTGGACACTCTGCTCATACTTCTGAGGAAACTTACTCTAGTTTATGCTAGATCCTCTGTTTATACTATTGAGGGAACTCTTCCACTGTTGGGATTCATGGACGTTCCTGGAAATGGCTGACCTGCCTGAAAACCCAGGCTGGGCGAGTTTTTGCAGCAAAACTGGGCGTGTCTTATCCCTGAACTTTGTCAATTCATCGGAAGTGAATGGATATATAATAGTTCGGTAAGTGCTGCAATCTTTATTCAAAAGTTGGTCCGTTCTGTTTTGATAGGACGGCCGCAGCGGAAATGTTCGTGAATGCCGCTACTGAAGTTACCTTACCCTGTGAAAAGTTCATCAATGTTCACTTTTTGTTAGAAATTCGAACAAGAAGTTTCGTCTCGTTGACTTTTTTCTTTCCCGAATCGTGCTGCTTCCGGTTTTATCATACCGTTTCCCATAATCAATCTTCTCGATGTGAAAGAACGCCTTTTCCATACACAAGCCCATCAGTCAGTCGCGTTCCGCTGTGGAACTCTCCATAGGCGCCACGAACACCAGCACTAACTTGTACTTGTCCGTGGAAATTCCACCAATCAATGTGTGGAGGATTTTGCGTTTTTCTAATTGCATTCATAATGTGCAACGCGGCTGGCTGTGGATTCGTCGGTCGGTCGTCGTTCGTTTGCGGGGGTCATGCGCAGTGCGTACGGAGAGACGTGCGCTTGGTGCGTGCGCAGGTAGCGGAGAGTACCAGACATCGGCATGACTCCAGCGCATACAGTATTCGTTGTGTGTGTTGAGGTGCGGAGACTCAGACCGCGACGACTAATCGACCCGCGTTGCTCTGCGGTCGGTTCGTTTGCGCGATCGCGCATACCTGTACGTGAGCGATCGGTCTTTTGGCATCGTTTTCTGGTTTTTTACGGGTTTCCGTGCTGCTGCTCTCTCTGTACCTATCATATTCATTATTCTGGAATGTCCCTTTATATGATATGTAATGTCCTGCTCTTGATTCATTTTGGACACTTTTCTCCCATTTTACATGGGAAAGACCATTTAAAACGGAATAAACGTCATCTCATACCTTCGGGATTCTTTGTAACTGCTCTTTGTGGCTCTTAACTTTCTGTTTATTAGACACTGTTCCTTTAAACTGTTAATGAGCCCCAGCAGATTCTGAGGAGGCTAAAAGTCACAGTAACAAAGAATCCAGACGATGTGACATGATTTTATCCCAATAGAAAACACGTCTCCTATCTCAGCAGGGTTCAACTATTTTTATCTTTTTTTAAAGAGTTTCTTTTTCTTCCTGTGCCTAGGATATTTATTTTCACAGTTTTTGACCTAATCTTTGGTATCTTCTTCTCTTTCCTGCCTTCAGGATGTATAATTTCTATCGATTCTCTTTGGGGTCATATCATTCATCACTGATGAGTCTTGCCGGATCGGATCCAAATGCGGTTTTTACAAGTCCTGACAAAATGAACCAGCTCAATCCTTCAGAGAATCACCGCATCGTTTTTCTTGGTTTCCAAAAAAAGTAGTTATCTAGGAGTTCTGGAATCTCCGAGAACACTATAAATCTCCCGAATCGAATATTCTTTATCTTAGTTCAAAGCTGCAGCGCTGTTTTTTTTTTCAATCCAAAAGCTGGATTTCTCATATTCCGAGTCCTCGTGAGCATTTGAATATTTTGCTGATTCATGCATAAAAGTTTACAATTTCAAGCATTCAAATTCTTCTCCAAACTCAAAACGGCTGTTTCGCGATGATTTTGAATTTTTTCTCTGGAATTTTCGCTCGGCGATTCTTGACTTCGAATATTCTATTGATTTACTCTGTCCGAAGCAAGTTTTGTGTCATGTTTTCGAAATTTCTGCCACGAAAAATTTCACAAATGAACGTGTTCAAGGATCTCTCTCTCTCTCTCTCTCTCTCTCTCTCTCTCTCTCTCTCTTCATCTCTCTTTCTCTTTCTTGGTATTTATATGTGTTTTATTTATCGTTCATTTGTCACATGCCCGTTGAAATGCGCAAGATCATTACTTATATCTGAGCATACATTAATCGTATTTTATGGATTGAAGTTCACCTTTCGATGAGCTTTTTCATCGTGCGCATCTCCATGTGATCGTGACAGTCGTTTGTCCACGTGAATAAATTATGCGTATATCTAATGCTCTAATCCGTTGTGCAATATTTCTTCTACATATCAAGCCTTTATAACCGTGGTTTCATTGCCTCATAACAGATATGGTTTTCTCAAGCGTTTCCCAGCATTTCGTTCATGACTTCTTTTGTGAAGTTTAGGCTAAAAATAGCGCTGACGTAGTGGAACTGTCTACCGCCCGGCTAGTTCATGTTTTTTCTCCTTTTTTCTGTTCAAAAAAGTGTTCCACAAAGTTTTCATTCGTTTTATTCGCTGTCCGCACTTTATATGCATGAGGAGGCAATTTTTTAAGGGGTGTTGGAGTTTGTCCTTGTTGTGTGCATTTAGGCATAGCTGGAGTGCCATGGCGTAGTTTCAAAAATTCAATAATTTTTCAAAAATTTTTAATTCGTCCATGTTTTGCTTCTATCTCCTGAAATCTTTCTTTTTTAATGGGTCTGAACACTTTTAAGGGAAAAGCGCCATTGAACGCTGTGTTTGTAGGTGTGAAGGTGGTTTTACAAGGATACTTTCTAGAGTTAACTCAAATCTCGGACTTCTTATTTCATTATTTTATTTATATTGTCTGCTGAGTATTTATTTTTGCTATATCAATTTTGTCCGTTACCGTCATCGGGAAGTTGTGCTGTTGGGTTCCTTTTTTTCTTGAATTTTCTTGATCTACTCTTATCCAGAAGCCTTCTTTTATCCATAAGATTCAGTCCGCTCTACCATTATTTCTCTCTTTCTTTATCGTTTGTTTTCATTTCATTCCTCCCATATTTTTCGGTGCTATAATTCTTCCTTTACGATAGCCATATATTTCCTGGTGATATGCTTCCCTTCGCTGCGCTCGTCAGTCTTTATCCAATACGATTCGACGGCATTTTATCAGCGGACTTTTTGCAATGATCGCCGTTGAAGTGGCTAGCAGGTTTTCATGGATGTAAATATACGTTTTTCTGTACGATATGGAACACAGCTGATAACGTCAGCTTTGATCTTCTCCGGTTTGTGTGACGGCTTCGAGTGGCGGCGGCACTTGTATGCCGGGTGGTTTTTCCAGTGATTACGTGGACTCGGCGTCGTCGTGGCGTCGTCGGATTGGCACAGCTGTCGTCGTCTTCCCATTAACTGTGCAGCGCTTCAATAATGCGTGTTTCACAGCGTTGAACAGGATCTGTATATCCACACTTTGCTTCATTTGGTTAGCGAGGCTTGTTCCTGCGTGGAATCTACTCTGCTGTTTGTCTATTGGTTACTGACATTAACAAAGAGAAATTTACTTAGAAGCAGCACAAAGCGAAGTGACAGAATGTGCGAGAACATGCTATTTGTTCAACTGAGGGGGGGGGGGAAGTGTTCAGAGAACATCATGTGAGCATAACAAGAGCTGTTGATGTTCTGTTTTCCGACTTCTGGTTTTATGAGTTCTGTTCGAAACCTGCAGATAGTCCTTGAACTGCTTCGAACTGCTGTTTCGGGTTTTTGTTACAGGAAGTGGCTGTGCTTCAGCTTTTTTTTTCTCTGGCATTTTACTATGTCTCAAAATTGAGATGGCTCTCCCATCATGTGGTTACTTGCTTCAGAGGCCGCATGCATCATTGGGTTACCTGGTACAAGCGTGTGGACACCCCACATCTCATCTGTAGCACGAGCATCAACATGTTCACCCTAGGTAATCTTAATGTTGCAACGAGACCCATGAAATATATCCTCCTTGCGCCCTAATGAGGAATGAAAACCCGTATTTTTGGAACGAGAGCTTGTTAGGGAGAAAGTTATTAAATAACCTGGCCGACTAAGCTCTCAGAATTCCAACGAGGTACTAGAAAGGGAAAAACTTGTTTGAAATAAGCCCAGTAAGTTAATACGGTTGCCTTTGTTGGGTTCGAAAAGAGGCTTCGCTCATGGGTTACTTGAATATTTAGAAAATAGTTGGGAGTGAACCACCTGCTTCCACTCAGTCCAGAAAACAAAACACAGATGTATTGACTCGAATGCTTATAGGTGCAAAAATTGGTTGACTTTTAGTTCCCGCACCTTGATTTGACGAGGTGTTCTTATTTTCCATGGGAATATGTAGTAGTCGATGCTTGCAATAGTTTCGTCGTGTTTTTCGTATTTACTTATCGGATTCTGATGTTACTTTGCTTTACTTTGGATCGATGCACTATGGTTTTTGACTATGGTTACTATCCTTGCAGTAGCTCTACTTCGATGAACCAGAATAGTTTACCCATTCCCTTCGTACATGGTTGGAAAACCAGGATGAAATTGCCTCATTGGTTTAGTCGTGGAGAATGCTACGAATGTAGCCCGTAGGATGTCATCTGGTTTCTAAAAGTTGGGATTATCCGAATAGATCTGGAGCCGCAGGCATTACTGAGGTTACCCAAAGTGAACATGTCAACACCACAAATTTACCCATAGTTAACATGAGCGTCAACGCGTTTACTCTAGGTAATCTCAATGTTACGTCCGCGCCGTGGTTTTCTGTGCTATTTAGAATATCATCTTTCAGCTTTTATTTTTGAGTTTTTGAAAAAAAAAGTCGAAGTAACTTGAATGGAAAATGTTGTTGCGCAGCAGTTTTAGCCAAAGTGAACGAGGATGGTTTACACTAGTTTTTTTTTTCGAGTGCTTTTATTTCTGGACAATACGTATTTCAGTGCATCTATCTGGTTCGTTTAAATATCCAGTGTTTACTACTATGTTGGGTTGCGTCCTGAGTGCGTAGCGTGCTAACCCCTGTTGACCCCTACATATGTTTGCGACTCCGTTGCACATGCATACTTGATGTCCTTTTATGACATAGTTTTCTGGGGCTATCTATTGCTGCACTTGGTATTTGTTTTCTTTGGCATTTGGAATTTGCAACTAAAAACGTTTTTTCTTCGTGACTCACGACAATATTGAAACTTTGTTTTAATATTAAGTTTATGATGGTTTTGCGTGATCGTGCGCTCATCATTAATTATCCAAGCATTGCAGCGGTTGTTAGGATTCTGGAGCGGGCTTTTTTCCGTTTAATTACATATGCTTGTCCTCTTTCCGCGTTCTCTTGATAAGTTTTATGTGCCGCGCGATCTTTGCCGTGCTAGGAACGATGTTCTAGTAGAATTTTGTTGCGAAGCGTTCTAGGCCATCATATTAAAAATGTTCGTTCGCTGTTCTTTGGCATTTGAATCATTCATGGAGCACGCACATTCAGTTGGGGTGTCAGAGGTGTGGAACCGAATCCTGGAGAAGTTTATGAATGTGAACCCCTTGTGAAGTCGTCCTTATTCGATTTGAATTCGTTCCGTCCTCCGGCGAACGATTATGTGCCATAAATGCTCAAGTTATCACCATCGAATTAGCTGTATAACCTTGCCTTCAATGTGATCTTCGTTCCGAAAAGTCGTTTGAGGAACAAATAGCTCGTTCAGTGCTCTGTCAGGACTTATGTTCCCTTAATATGTAAGGACGTCTGCGGCAGGGTAGCCGAATTGTGGTTTGCATTCTTTAATACTCGGGAAATGAAGGGATTCCCAAGGGAAATGAGCGGCTTGCCTGGTGTTTCTCAGATTTCACTTTGGTGGCACCAATTTGATGACATCATTGGGTTTGTGCCTGGATGCATCATTGAGGTTACCTAGGTTAGATGCCTTTGCGGCCATGCCAACGATGGGTAAATTTGTGTGGTGTTTGCATGTTTTCCCTGGATAATCTTGATGACGCATGCGACCGTTGGTTAACTTCCCTCACGAATTCATCTTCAAAGTTTGGGAGGGTTCTGGCAGAGACTCTCATGCAATCTAGTCGACAGTTTTGACGGCCCTATATGTTTTTTTTTCTGTTCAAATCCTGGAAAGAAAAAAACCTCAGAAAGTTGTGATGAAACCTGCGGGACTTTGCTGTGCCCAATATGCACACAGTTTTTGCCCTGTTATAGTGGGAATTTCACCCCGCAGCTATAGAATTTCATGTGCGCCAACCGTCTCACGATGAATTGACGGAGTGAGGCGGCTGGGGCATCAACTAACAGTGGAATAAATTACGGAAAAATGTGCGTGGCTCAGGTTCTGCGGCTATACATTTGTGGTCAAATTTTTCCAGTGGATATGGCTTCTTCCAGGACCTTTTTTAATATTGCTTTGAATTTTTGGTTCTGATTTTTTTTCGAGATTAATTGGGGCACTGAGGATTGTCATATATGTGCTTCAAATTCTCAATCTTTACCTTCCCTTCCCCTTACCCCAAGAGGGTTTGGCGCAGAGGAGAGGAGATTCGATTACTGCGCCGCTCGTGATCCGCAGGGTCGCGTGCTCAGTTTTCATTTACTGCCGACCCTAGAGCTTTTTCGAGACGGTCGGCTTCTTTCAGGACTGCTTTTCCAGCTGCAGCCGTCGGGATCCTCTTTTTTGTGTTACTTCATATTGACGGATTTCTGTGGATTATGATAGGACTCGCTCTGGTTGTTGGTCAGCTCAGAGGACTAGCTTTGATCAAAATTCCATACGATGTAGGTCTTCTGAAGTGGCTGGTCACATAAAGTTCTCCGGAAATGTCTAGTTGATGATCCTGAATGTTTCAAAGGTGATGATTGAGTTCACGACGGAACAACGCGTTTCTTTGTGTTTTTGTGTGTTTCCCCATTGATTTCCTGTCTTACTGTGGAAGAATTGCTGCGAACTTTGCTGCGAGCCAGTTTCTTGTTGATCTGTTCTTCTCCCTGAAAGTTGGTTTTATATTCTTTGGTGTTATGTAGAGTTCTTATCTTGTATGTAAGGACTTTCTGGAAAAAATTTATCAGGGGTCGCACGGGTAAATTTGTCCTACAAGGCCACCCATATTCTTCATTCCCTCTTGAAGTTACTTCCTCCTAATTATTAGAATTCCTTCTATTTCACTGCGAAAATACTTGTGCAGCGCAGAGAATTCTGCCAGCCTATCTGACGGTTTAATCGTCTCCTAGAAAGTGCACGTAAACTGCCATTGTCCAGAGAAGATGAGCGTTTGAATCATTAGGTGAGTCACACGCAACGAAATTGTCGTTGTCCAAGGTGCTTCCGATTTTAACGCTCTTTTTCCCCCATGTACGTGTGCTTTTTCTCCAATGCTGCACGTTCCGACAGCGTTTGTCGGCAGTTTCGAATTTCATCCGCGGAAACACGCCAATACCTGCCGCGAAAATAGCTTTTCATTAGCCTAACCATGGCTGAAATGATGTTTCCCTGACGGAGATGTTGATTACGGAGCCGTCCCCTGTCCCTGCCTTACTCATTCACATCGTCGTCGTCCTGGGCTCATTTGAAAATCTTATGATTCGCGCCAAATTGTGTGACCAGGCAACGTGGAAGGATGGTTGAGTCAGGTTAGCCTTATGTAATGATGTGATTCATGTGATTCTCATGAGGGCGTCCAGAGAATCCTGATTTTCCGCCTGCTTTTTTCGAGAAAATTCCTGACGAAATATGTTCTTCCATGGTAATTCCACACCTGTGTCGGTAATTGTTGTCCTGCTCCCGCATAAACGAGTTATTGATCGCGCATTCAGTGGTGTCAACGTCATACATACCTTCGTATCCATGTGCTGCATGTGTCTGACCTGATTCTGCGCTATTTATCTGGAATATTTCTTCTGATCCGTACTTTCTACCAACAACTGATGAATTAATTCAGTCTGATTGCCTCGTCACGCCACTGTGCTTTGTTTTTGAAGCTGTTTCTCGTTTTTGTGCAGGTTGCCATGTACTTATAGAATCGTTCCATAATCACTGCTTAAATTTTCGCCAAAAATTCATCTGTTAATCTTTCTCTTCATCATTATCGTCTTCATCCATTTTTTGATTCATAGGGTTGATTGTAGGAAGTTTTTGAAAACGTAAATGTGGATGTTCTCACCTTCCTAGGTATTCCTACGTTAGCTTGAGCTAGAGGGAATTAGTTTCGAATTAAATTGAATTTACCCAAGAACTTGGTCTGATGCTATCTCTTAATTATTGATTGCAGTTTTTTTCCATTTCACGGGGCAGTCCTGTCCTGTCCTGTCCTAGTTCCTGTGTTTATCTCTCTTCTGGAGGCCTTAGATCACCTCCTTGATTATGACTAGTGTCCCAAACAGTATTTAGGATTATCTAAATTTGTGAATAGGCGAGCTCAAGCCTGTGAGTATAGTTCTCGAGGCACATAGCATTTTGCATCGCCGTTGCCTCGGCACTTTCACTTTTGATACGTATCGATTATGGGTGGTCAGTAGCCGATGTGGGACCGCCCACGTTCAATACGTATCAAATATGAGGTCGCCCAGGCGACGGCTGTGCTAGGTGTTATGCTTCTCGAGGAGTATGCCGGCAGCCTTCAAGCCGTGATTCAAGCCCCTTAAGGTACGCTGCCTCGAGTATATGTACTTAAGTCGTTGAACGTATTAGGAAATCCATTTAAAGCGTGTTGAGATTACAAATTGCACAGCTTATTACTAGGTATAGCTTTTCGTGGCTTATTGTTCGATATGGGTACTAGGCGCCAGATGGAACGAGTAGCGCTCACTGCTACTGAATTTTCAGCAGTGAATTCCGCAATTCTTCCAGATGATCTGTCCTCGTTCATTCTTTCGGGGATATTATCCTGGGGCCGCATGCATCATTGAGATTACCAAGGGTAATTTTGTTAACGCACCGCAAGTTTACTCGTTAATAGGGGCGTCTACGCGTTTACCCTGGGTGATCTCGACTATGCATCCGAAGTTGAAAATTGAGCTAACAGTGCTCTTTCTTCTCCAGCAACTACGTATCTCCAAGTAATATTTTATATATCCATAAATGCGCTGTTTGATTCTTCTGTCTCAACCCGAAGACAGGATTGTTTCCCTCTTGCTTTTCTTAAGTAAGATTCGTGGATATATTTTCCTCCTTCCACGTATCCTTCTTTCTGACTACCCTCCACGCAATCTCACTCCTGCATGACGTCGCAGCGATTTTTTAGCTTTTGTCATTATTCAAAGTGCATAGTTTTTGATTCTACCAAATTCGTACACGCTATTTATTCACATTATCCTGAAATTCCCAGGACCACTACTATTAGCTTCAAGAAGTAATTTTTGTGAGATCACCGGAAATTGTATTTACTGAAGAACTACTTTTCGATTTAGGGTTTATACATATTGTCTTATGGAGGAGGCGAAGACTGTTACAGCGTTGCCTATGTGATAATTACATGCTACATTGCCATTATGTCAGTTTATGTCGCCTTTATGTGCCATTCCTGTGCCTGCAGCTCGTCCTAACTCGCAGTCCGATCATTGTCATTAGAATCTCATGCATCATAATGGCTTCGTGTGATATGCACCGCTTTTTGACCCACTCCCGCGACATTCTTGGTTTCTTGTTCAATGTGGTTTTCAAAGGCAAGGAAATCTCATCTGAGACCAATGAGGAGAAAGCGTAATACTGTTGTCTGTCGTTGCTCTCGTGGACTAATGTAAGGGGGCAGCTTGCGTAGCTTGTTCAGCTGGTGAACGACGTGTTCAGTGTGTGACGTCCCTGGATTAATTTCATGTACAAGGTCTTTTCCGGTGCTTTTGTACGTGCGCTTATGAAAGCGGCGGTTTCACGAGAATGTCAGCTGAAAAATGAATAATTCATGTAAGGGGCAAAAAATTCCATGATTTTGTGAAAAGGTGCGGTTGTCCTAAATAACGTGGGTCTTGTGGGTCTTGCGTTGTCGGGTTGGGAAGATGAAATGTTGGTTCTGTTGTCATTCAAGTCCACTTTTTGGGAGTTTTCCAACTTGGGTACTATTGAAATGGGCTAGGTGTTGGGTATTATTGAGATGGGCTGGATTTCTGAGAAATTTGAGCTTTTTTTTAATTTTTCAAAAGTTAGCACTGCATTACTGCTTCACTATTACTTCAATTAGTATTAATGCATATGCATTTCTCCTGGCTCTTAAACCTCTTCGGCTTTCCATATTTTGGCTCTGTTTTTCACCCATTTTCTTGTTACATGAGACTAAGGGGATTTTCCATAACCAGTTTCCCTTTTTGCACTGCTTACTTAAACTCGAGAAAATACTAGGGTTCCTCCACGCTTTTGAGATTTGAAAGTTATTTCCTCCCAGTAGTCACCTGTTTCCATGGAAGTGTCATTTATTAGCCAGATTTCTTCTGGTTTTAGAAGTTGTGTTAATTTTTTTTTGTCTCCGAAGAGTTTTAGCCGTCGCTTATCTTCTGAGGATGGCGAATTTTATCTGATACTAATCTGCAAATTGCCTGACATGTAGGATATCCAGGATTAGGGCTATTAAGCACGGATAAAATATTTCAAAGAGGAAGGCTCATCTTGTCTCTAGGGAGCTCCATGGTCAATAATTTTTAACTAGGAACAGTAGATGCCGGAAAATTGTGCGGGAGAATTTCCCATTTTTTCTCTGTGTGTTTATCCAACGTTTACCCATGGTAATGTGACGCGTATCTGGCCTGGGTTTTCGCGATTTTGTAAGCGACTAATACGTCGGAGTAGGCAAAAATCCACGAAAACAAACGGGTAAAATGATTGCTCCTCTTCTTTGAATCGTGGTACCTCAAGCAGCTTACCTTTTCATCCTTTTCACTCTTTTCTTTCTATTATAGTTACTGGATATGTGACATTTAGGGGCTTCATGCACCATTGAGATTACCCAGGGTGATCATGCTAACACTCCCGGATTTACTCATAGTTAACAAGGGCGTCAACAGATCTATCCTGGGTAAGCTCAATCACGTATCCGGGCCTAGTTGTTTCTGGAGTAATTTTGAGTTTTTCAAGGATTTGGTAATTCTGGACCGCAATTTGTTAACTTGCTTGGTTGACGTTTCACGATTACCACCTCTCCATGCCATTTGGAAGGCGGCGTTTGCTAGCTACTGGTTAATTACTTGTGTTATCGTTTTTTTTTTTGCAAAAAAAAGGAATAAAATCCGTTCATGTCGCTTTTCTGGTGCTGTTGCTGTGCCCAACGGAGAATCTGTCGATATAAATACGTCCAAATTACCCATCGGCATCCAGAAAATGCGGCTGATCTGGTTTTTTCTCTTTCCAAGAAAATTTCCCTCTCCTCATATCATTTAGTAATCACTGGTTAGAGGTACCGGATCTGAGCAAGCCTTCATTACGAGCGCACCTCTTAGTACAGGTCAGGCTGACACTGATAATTGCATAGTACGATCTGGGGCACATCGTTGCAGCCCGTCTCTTCCGGATGAAATGTGCTGCGGAGCCATTAATTAACCTAAATGCTTCCCCTTCGTTTTTGCGGTTTAATTCTGCCTCGGCTCATGAATTCATCTTGCTAAAGCGATTTTTCTCCGCCCCGCCGGCAGCAGCTTAAACTAGTAATTCATTATAGCACCGTATCCCCGCTCCATCGCCTATTTCTGGATGAATTGCTTTCGCCAATCGTCGCTTAATATTCAACAAAATGTCGTTTGCAATTGCTTGCCGTCCTGCTCATTCGTTTTTCTTTGTGGCTATGAATAGAAGAATATCCTGGATAATCTAGGAAAACCCCCACTCCACTATGTGGACGTATTCGTAGTAGATCAAATACACCAATCCGTAGAACAATGACAACAATGTACTGCCAACAACCAGCCAGCACTTCCAATTCATATGTGACGGTGAGTGTTGTTGTGATTACTGTATTATCTAGATGGAATCCGATGTGCGAATACAACGAATGCAGTGTATAAGTGATGAAGGTATCCTGGATATGGATGATAAGATTGTAGATGTATTTGACGACGTGAAAGATCAGGTAAGAGGAGTTGTTTTGGTGAATTGTGGCAGTTGTCCTGTGAGTTGCAGTGGTCATAGCTAAGGGGGGGAATCCGCTATTTGCAAGAAAACTTTCAAGGAGTTGTACATTTGTGATTGTTCCAATTTTTTCCATTCATTTGTGGGCCGGGTTAAAAACAAGTGATTTCCACCGCCCTATTTTCCATGCAGTGCTTTTTTCTGGAGGATTCCAGACAGTAGTGAACAACACGCTCATGCGATCTAGAATACGTCAGAGAAATCCGAACAAATTTACCAGAGAAAGGGTTTGTGACAGTTGTCCGACGAGTATTGAGTTACTGCAACAATAACAACTGGCCGGGATATCAGCTCTCAAAACGAGTTATTTAAGGGCCACACTTTTACTGTTACCGCCCATGCGCTAGTGAAATAGCTTTGTTTAAAGCTCCTCAGAGCAAAAACTGCAAAAATACCGAGTGCAGCAAAGCATAATAACAGGCACTAAGCATTTTCCACTTCCCCTCGTTCCCGAAACTTAGCTTTCTTCAAGAACACTTTGCTGACTTCCTCATTATTTCTCTTCGCGAAGGGTTATTTTGCGGTTTAATGGCCCAAGCCGTCATAATTGCTAGGGTTTATAAACTGGTTTCTACTGCGAGGTTCATCGCACAAATACTGCCGAGGACACAGGGAAGTTTCACAATTTCCGTTCGAATTGGACGAGTTTCCGAGCAGAAATCGGTATTTTTGCAACTGCCAGCAATTATTCACCACCGCCATCGGAGATGAAACTTTTGGAGAGAACATACCCTTCTTCCTCGTTTTTCGATAAGCGATTAGGTTACAATCTTGAGAGGAATATTTAGGAAACTTTATTTATTTATTTGTTTAATACACTGTATTTGCAGTCTCGAATGAATGAGGAAAACTTCGTGAACTAAAAATAGAAAATTGCTGTCGATTTAAGTGCTGCTGTAATGAATTCATCGCCAGATCGAGATCAACGGGGGGGGGGGGCAACTAGCATATTTTCTCTCTATTAGCTCTCGATTATCTCCGAGGCCCTACATTTTGCAGGGTCAAGGTGATGACTGGTCCAGAAATTTCGCTGTAATCTTGGATAGTCTTCAGCTTATCGACCACTTTATGAAAATCTTAGTTCATAGAGAAATGGAACTTATTCGAATGAAATTTTGTACGGGTTTATAGGTGCAAAGAGTTGTAAAATTTCTACAGAATTTTGTTGCTTTGGGCATCATATCATAGCCACTTTATACATTTATCGTACATTGTTCATGGATGAAACATGGTCTGGTATGTACATCAAACTATGTACATACATACATCGCAGAAGCGACTTGTAGTAGATGAATTTGGAGGAAATTGTCAGATTTTATGATAGATGCATAGTAGGTTTTGATGATGAGATGTTTTTTAAATGTGCATGAAATGAAAAAAAAATGTGCATAAACTAAAGATCTAGTTGCCATGTTAGGTTGGTGCGAAATTCTTGCACCAAAACCTATTTTTCGATCCAGAATTTCTTGCTTTTTGATTGAGATTCATTGGCAATAGAACGTCTAGCACGTTCCGCTATTTCTCAACTATGTATAAAAATTGGCAAACCAGGTTCCATCCATGAACAACAATGTTATGATACCTTGAAAAAAGAATATAACATCTGGTGTAAGACTTTCGACCAACCTAATATTATAGAATTGCTTGCAATGGGAAGGTTTGTAAGGGATCCTGGTAGGGTTGTACCTGAAGCGCTTCCTCTAAGGGGTCATGTTTTCCAGGGATGGGTAGATTTTGTCCGATTCCCTTAAAAAATGTTCCGTACCTTAGTTGTAAACGAGTTTAGAAGCAATTTCGGGGAAACTCTATATCGGGACAGCAGTCATTTTCAGTGAAAGTTGTAGGAGGGAAAATAAACGAAAGATATGAAAGTTTTCCTGAAAATCATGAAATCCACCACGGAGGAGTAGGAACTCAAAGCTATAGAAAGTATGAAGCCTGAAAAATAACTTTAAACCTTATTTGTAAGCTGGGCTGCAGCTGTAAGCTCAGCGAATGTCTTTTTTCCATAATTTTCCACGAGAAATATGTATTACTCGTATTACCAGCACTCATGTCTCCACACTCCTAATTTTTGCAAACCTGTAGGCTTCCCCTAGAACTGTATTTCTTGGAAACGTCCCATGCTTCACAAACTTCTGATCCGTAACATTTTTGCTGACCGGCGGTAGTATGATTTGTTTGCTGTTGAGGTAAAACGGACGGATTGTTATGAAATCCCGATAGGGCTTGAGTAAACAGCGCTCGGTTTTGTTGGTGAGTCAGGTCAATAGTACAGGTGTTGAGGGAAGTATAGAACAGTGGTTAGGGGGAGAATTCCAATGTCATGCCTTATCACAAAAATTGTGATGACGCATGTTTCGCGTTATCGATTCTGGTGCACAGGTATTGTCATACGGTTTTGGTGGTACTGCCAGTTGCTTGGATTTTTTCTGGATTTTCTGCTGGAGGAATTCTTCTGGGCATTTTCCCACGCGGATAGGCTTTCTATTTTCTTTTCTGGAAAAAGATATAGTTGGCCTTTTCTTCCCAACCATTAGGAAGGGCATTATCGTGCTCTCCCAGCGATGCTTACAAAACATTCCATTAGGACGTCAAATGAGCAAAATGTCCATTTCGTCGAGGGCAAATTAATGCACTACATAAAGCGTCCCGAATAGAGCTATGACCTCTTTGTGACGTATGAAATATATTTTTCTGGAAGAGACAGGGATTTCTAACCCCCCCCCCAATAATGACAGCCATATATGGTATTGGGAACATTTGTTGGTTTCTCGAATTATCTGCACCAGGACAATGTTTACATGTCAAATTTCCGTTATCAGATTCTCGCGATCTACGACGAACAGTCACCGAACGCCAGTGACGCTGCCGATTGCACCAGCGCCGCTCCAGCACCCCGTGGTCCCGTTGTCGGCCGAGTTCGGGACAGCGTGGTTGAAATTGTCAGTTTGGAGAATCCGCCAAGTGAGTCTTAGTAGTTTTGGAGATTTAGGTTTTTATATGGCTAATTAGTATATTGTTAGAGTTATTTTTTATCTGCTCTGTGTTATTTACTCTGAGATTTCTCCGCACTTTGCACGATGGAGAACTGTACTTTTTGTTGTTGAATTTGCTAGCCAGAATCTTCTTTGCTCGCAAATAATTTCACCTTCTCGTTGATAGTGCACTTTCCTTTGACTTTACTTGGAAAACAGTACTTTCATTCAGTGTGCAGTTAGGGCTAAAAGCAGTTCCAACAGCAATTTTCTCTCTACTTTCTAAATTTTCTAGTCTTCTCTTATATATTCTTCCTATATCTCCAAAGGTGAGGAGTTTGGAGGGATAAAAACAGCATATATGACTTTGCTTAACTTAGCCATGCCAATCATCCAGAAATTAGGAGTTATTTATTTATCGGCATCACTTCATTGACACAAATGAGGCAAAGCTAGACTGGAAATAACTCATCACAACCGATTTCGTTCCACTGTATTCATGGAGCTGAGGGAAAGGGAGGTTAGAAGCCTGCATGACAACAAAATCTAAGATCTTCCAAACTTCCGAGGCCGGATTTCCGCTCATCCCCTGGAAGGGATCTTAAGCACCATCAGCGTTCGATTTTCAATACATCTTGACACAGTGATCGAGCGTGGTGATGATGGGTCGATCCTAGTCGCCATACGACCCCTTGCTGGTCTCCTCCTATCCGACAAAAATAGGATTTTGTTATAGACGAACTCCAACCTCCTCCTTAAGTGCCTTCGTCTTATAAGCGCACTGAGGTTTTCTAGATTGTGATTGAAAAATTACATCAAAAAAGTCCAATAACACTAACCCTATAGTGATTCCCCTTCCTCTTGACAATTTATTATCACACGCTTCTGTTTGTGGTATTGACACGGAACGAACATTGTTATCACAGACCCTTTCTGGCCTGAAAAAGCTCTTGATTCTAGTTCATTATCGTTAGTAAGATTCTGGGTATGTCTAGTACTCCAAATGCATTTCATTCTTTTGAGGGCTTTATCTGCTCAGGTTTTAGAAAAGCCACTATGTGCTAACAATAAGAGCGAATGTTAGCTTATATCTTTGTGGATAGCTAGGAAGTGTGTCAAAGAAAATGTGATACGCATTAGTATTAGTATTATTCTATTCTAGTATTTATCATTATTCTCAGGATTTTATAGCGAGTAAGATTTACCTTTTTTCGTGCACTGATAATGACCTACCCTAGTTTCAGTTTTTTTTTGCTTTAGTTTCCCTCTTAATATGCTCTTTTTTGTTGTCGAAGAACTTTTTTTATGAATGAGGTTTTTTTACTAACTTCTACATACATTGCAAGTATGATGATATGTGAGTTTGATTGAAATCCTGGAGAAATACTAGAAGTTTTGGTAATCTTCTCTGGAAATCGCTAAATTTACCTTGAAATGCTGGGTCCTGAACACCTGTAGCTTCTATTTTTATGCACATAGAGGAATTTCGAATTGAGGCGGCCTAGAATCTTCTGGCGCTACTTACATAGATGTTCCGAGAGTTTCTCCTTCGTGACTCTACTTTCTTCATACGCTACTCTACTGTTTTTTAAGTTTTTTTTCGTAATTTTTGCACCTATATAAGCTGGAAAAATGTGCAGAGCTCATAACAGTGCACTATTCTTAATTTATCGTTCTTTCTCCTATAATTATTAAGTCCAGGTATGCAATGCCTTCAGTAGACGTTAGAAAAACTAAAAACTTTTGAAAAATATGAAAAATGCTGTGTCTAAATCCGTGCTGAGTCGTATTCATGGCGCATAAGAATTTTCCAGGCAACGGTTTGCGCGTTTCGTCATCAGTGACGAATAACCGGACCGCGGAAAGCGCGACGACAACGGCGGCAGCGACGTCGTTTGCTGTGGTAGGAGGCGCGAGCAGTGAGAAAGAGCGCCAAGAGCAACCTGTGCGATCGTCGTTACGAACGGAGACGTCAACTCCGACACGACATCGGGTTACGCTGAGTCCTGGTGGGTTTTTGGAGTAAATTTTGAAATCCTTTTGATTTTCGGTTGTTTTCATTCGAGCTGTCAAATTATTATTCATCCATTCCCTCCCTTTTTATACCCTACCACTCATTTCGCTCAGCCCTTGTTCCTGCTTTCTCTTGTTCCTCTGTTGTCGCTTTGAAGTGATTCTTGAGGTGCTTAACCCATTGTTATGAAGAGCATTTATGTTGTTCTGCCTTGAATTTTGATCGCATCTCTTCCCGGAAATCTGGATTTTACCTCATTTCATTTTATTGCATAGGAACTCGTACTGCTGCATAGATATCGAATTCTCCCTAGCCCAAAAAATCAAATGGACTCAGGGTCAAGCGTGGCGTTGGTAAAAAATGGACCCCGAGGCGACCCCCCTCGTAGACTGGGAAAATGCGACCCCCCAGTATTTTCAATTTTTTAAAATTTTTTAGTTATCATATATTATAAATATATAACAATATAACTATAAATTTTTATATATTAGCAATTTTTAAAGTACGTAGAAAATACTTTTTTGGATTAAATAAATTTTTAAAATCAATTTTTCAACTTTGACATTCAAATTTCATCAATTAACCTCAACTGTAGTTGAGGTAGTAGGAGTAGGAAGTCCAGTAGGTAGTCCAGTTGTCAAACATGTGTCTGTCGCACACTCTACTAACTTTTTGTAAGCAAATGGAGTGACAGAGAAGTTGTGCTCGTGCTCAAAAAGTTCCGGGGTTCGATCCCCGCCCAAGCCTAATTTTTGCAAAATGCGAAAATGGATGGGGGAGGGACTCAGACGTTAAATACCCATGTGTTCGAACAAAATCAAATCATCACGATCATTTTTGAGCAGTAAAATCAGCACATGATTGGCTTTGTTTGACTCAGAGTCAGAATCGTACACATGTAAATGTATGGTTGTTTGTCACGAATTTAAAAAGGGTTGGCATGTAACCTGGGAAAAAGGCTCAACTCGTTCTGATATCAGGAAGATTTGCGCTTTTTGAAAATACCACTTTTTTTTCTGAAAAACTTGATTTATTGGGGTCAAATTAGGGTGTCAAATCGTTGGTAAAAAGATGGGAAATTTGCCATTTTTACCAACGGTTTACCATCAGTTTACCAACGGAATAACACCCGAACTAGGTGAGCTAGAGAGCTGAAATTTTGCAGGGACATAGAGCTTGACTCCTCTTTAAGAATAATGTTTATGTTTTTGTCAGCTTCAACATATAAGCAGAGAAAACACCTTTGAAAAATGATCCAATTTTTGGCATGTTCGAGAGAGTGCTATTATTCTAAGGTGAATAACTCCATAGTTATTTTGTAAGATGGAATAGTTTCCACACGTTACAATAGAGGAAGATTTGCTCTTTCATATGCAGTAGGTCTCATTTTAGGTGGCCTTCTGATTTTGGCAGTTATTGAGTGGTAATAAACCTGGAATTTAGCAAAATTTATGCTCATGTCACATGTAGTGTTATCGCCTCAAAAATGGTGTCAGCGAATGAGAAGAAGTGGGATATTGCATAACGATAAGGTTTGACTCCGAAACAGCGCCTACACAGTATTGGGACACTATGTGCTGTACGAAGGTGGTAGGACACCAGGACACCATCTATGAAATTGCATTTTGAGCTGCTCCATTATTGGGCCCCAGCATTAGATTTACAGCCAAATAAAACGTCAAAGCTTGAGGAAAAATGCTCACTAAGGATTTTACTCTTGTTATGCTTCTTATTGGAAAGAAAGAATATGCTGGAGTGTTTGCAAAAGCACCGCTACCGCGAGGAATCGAACCAGCGTCTTGTTTGTGGAAAACAGAGCCTTTACAACTGAACCGGCGCTACTCGGTGATTCAACAGTGAGTATTACATTTATGTTAGCAATAATAATAATGTCAATGTTATGCAAACTATAGCTAACTACAGACAAATTAAAAATAAAATTGTACTTCCCTACCTCGCTGCCATCATACCACCCCGGGAGTGCAGGACGAGGCGACCTCTCTGGCACTCCACGAGGCGACCCCCCTTGATAATTTACCATTGTACGCTTGACCCTGCATCCAATCTTCGTGGAAGCGAACATGGTGCGAAATTTCTTGAAGAGGGAAGAAGATCTATGCACGATAACGAGCCCAGCTGCAGAAAGTCATGTTAGTCGAAGAAAATGGCTATCGTCCGGGGTTTCCCAGAACTTGGTTCCCACACTCAGCTGGTTATGGACTTCCACTTGTTCTTCCACATGTGGGAGACGCCTCAGCCCGAAAAGTAAATCGGGCTGTAAAGAAATCCCGACTGCTCATTCGTCCCATATTCCTCTCATCACCTCCATTGAAGGACCACCTCACATCCACTCGCATTTACGAATACAAATATCTTATAGCAAATTGCCAATATTCTATTGAGGAGAAAGTTATGATTGCATGATCAACTGCGCTAGATGTGGCGAGAAGCAGGGGGTGGTCCAAAAATACGGAGACGCGCTAAACCATTCATGTCTAACGTTAGAAAGCAAGTTAGCTATTCAGTTTCCAATGCAGTGTTTTTCACTCAGTATTGGACAAAATCTACTATCACATCTCACGAATTCCCCTACCACTGGCGATACGTGAAGGATTCGAACTAGCCTCTTGCTGTGGCGCGGAAGTGCCCTTTCCCGTATAATCCCACACATCTAGAAGCCTTTGCTTCGAGGGTTAAACGATTTTATGAGAGTAAATTTAGTTTTTGTTCTTAAATAAATACCACAACGAGAAACCTATGCGAATGAATGCTAAAACTGGTGGTTATAAGGAAGCGGACGTGCATTCCTGTGCGAAAACTGTGAAAATGCATGTTAGGGCTGTTTTCAATCCTTTTTTTCAGTGGTTAGGCAGGGTAGTGGAACTTATTAGGTCTACAAACCTCCAGTCTTAGAATTCTAAGGAGTGCTTCCCCCCTTATACGATTAATGATGATGATTTCATCTGATAAGCTCATTCAAACTGAGTCGTATACCAGCGTATTCGCACCAGATCTTGGAGCTGATGACCATGGTAGGTGCTCTTTCGCAATCACTTTGAGTTTTTTCCGTTACACAATTTTTGTACTCTTCGATGTGCTGGTCAATGACCCTTTGCAAAATTTTATAGGTTGACATTACATGCGCGCCTAGACTACACAAAAATGCAATTAGGTGCAGGAAAGAAATCTTGACTGACAGCCTAGCTGCTCCTAATTCTAACTAGTTCGGAAAAAGCTGTGCGATTGACCAGATGAACAGCGGAAGATCGTATGCAAAATGCCAAAACTCAAGATAAGTCGAAAAACGCGCATCGCACCCTTGTCTCCGTATTTTTGGACCACCCTGTACATCGACAAGACGATGAAGCCTCTTCACAGAGGATTAGACGAACAACGAAGAGCTCTAGTCAAGCCTCCCTACTATACTAGTGAAAGTTTTAGGGGGCATTGAACCCTAAAACACACTAAAGAACCAACACCAACGTTTACGGTTCGAGTCCTACACCGCCACTTAACTACAGGGTGCGCCATAAGTTCTTGCACAGCATATCTAGTGTGCCACAACCGCTGTACTCAACGTAATTGCATGACCTCTGTGGCAGTACTGAACCAACTTAACATCAACTCAAAACACCTATCAGATCTGGGATACGTCTCCATTTGCTTCTGTAATAACTCAAAGTTGAGAGAATAGCGAGCACCTCGTGGCGCGCGGGTGTATCTGGTATAAAACCTGTCGAAGCTTTACCTCAGCTTTATGCTACGAGTCCGAACTTATGTATGATATAGCACTTGATTCGCTCTATAACATAGTTGAGTACGGCAATCCATCAGGATCGGATTGGCGTTGTAGAGGAGTTCGTTCTAAGCACGCAATTTCGGTCGTGCAGCATTCCAGGAGGCGCATATGGCACAGAGCAGATTCTAAGCTTTACAGAAGCGTTATCTTTGCGCTGTTCAACTTGAGTTGGAAGCAGCAAGGTGTCTTCTCTCCAAAAATACTCTGCGAGTGAAATCCAGAGTAACATTGATGTTGTGGTTCATAGAAAACTGAAAAAATTGCTCGCACACGCCCTTTTCTTAAAAAGTTTCTGAAATTTCTGCAAGGAAGAGAAGATGGGATCCCAGTACATCCGGTAAATTCCCCGATGTCTCCTCCGTCTACTCCAATGTTTTGCTGAGAAACGATTTGATTTGCTCTGAGTAGTGTCTTCCGTTCTAGGAGACAGTGTGACCGCGCTCCAAACCGTGCCGCGAGCAGCTCACTTTTCTCTCGAGTTTGAGTTACTACGAAAGCAAGTGGCGACATATTCCTATTCTGATAGGTGATTTGGGTTGCTATTGAGTTGACTCATTTTCGCTATAGAGATCATGCAATCATGTTGAATTCAACCGCTGTGGTGTTACTAAGTATGGTGTGCAAGAACTTATGGCGCACCCTGTAGGACGTTAGAGAGGAAAATATTGGAGGCTAGGGAAATAAGGAGGCACGAGCCAGAGAGGAGTTAAGAGTCATTTGACTAATTATTTGATTTCTTTCTTTAGTTTACTGACTCACTCTGCAACTGCCAACCATCTAAGCGTAAGTTCAACAACCTTCTTGATGCTAGTGCTTCGCAGATTCAATAAGGTTGTTGTGTATAGGTTAGCCACACTGTTAGAATTGGAATCATTCATCATCATCTTTCCTTGCGGTGGGTCGGTGTTTTATTGCTTGCCTGTGATGATGTTGTATTGTGCTTGAAACGTTAAGGACTGACGAAGGCATTATATGCCGAAAGCTAATCGGAATTTAAAGAAGAATAAGAGCCTTTACGTAATAAGAATAACAAGAATATAACAAAAACACTATCCCACACATGTTGCCTTTTCTCTTTCAAAGATTTCATAAATGAAAGTTTACATAGTAGTGATATTGAGCTGCTGAAAACGAATGTCGTATCCTTATTTCACCATAGCATCATCTTTTAGGTGGGTTCCATTGGCGGACACAGGAAAGGGACGCTCCTCTCCCCGAGGATGCGTCTGTAGTATATGTATTGTTCTGATCCATATCCATATTCATTTTCTGTTCGATATGGATGTTGGAATGTATATAGTCTACTTGATCAAAGAGTAATATATACATTCAGACATCCATATCGACCAGAAAATGGATATGGATATGGACCAGAACAATACATATACTAGGTACTGGCTTTTGAAATTCAGCCTGTATGGACGCTGAGTATGGCTGTTTTGAGGAGTGCGACTTTCTTCGCTTCTTCGAGTGGGTTCTTTCGAGGGTGCATCAGAGACTCGCTGTTCCGGAGTTCTGCGAAATGGACTCAAGTGTAGGAAAGCAGAATGTAGGACCATCGTGACTGTCCAAAAGCGCTTGGCTGCGCTCTGTGTGAGTACTTTCAGCTGCTCACTCGTCTTGCGTGCGAGTACTCGAAAACCAACTACTTGCATTTCCTGCTGCGACCGCAGAGGAAGGAAACATCTCATGCGAGATGCAAAGGTGGGCGTTGGACAATTGTCTCCTCGAACAAGTCACGCATCAAATCGACTGATCGTCCCCTGTCATCTACATTCTGTGGAAAGGCCACTACAAATGATTAGCAATAGGATGTTCAAACTTGTTGGTGCAGGACGTGGATCAAAAACCCATGGACGCGGCGGAAGACCATACCATGGATGGTGAGGCCCTCGTCAATTTCATTGATTTCGGCGTAGTGGAAACGCCTTGTTTTGGGAGGCCCCCCATGTAGTATATGTATTGTTCTGACCCATATCCATATCCATTTTCTGATCGATATGAATGTTTGAATGTATATATTGCTCCTTGATCAAGTAGACTCTAGCCTATCATGTCCGCGAAACGCGTTTACCCTCAAGTCTGGGCGCGGACATGCCAAATATCCAGGGGATACGCACCTGGCAGCTAATAATGCCACGCCCCCTTAGAAATCTTGGAATATCCCGTTGATTTGTATATAAGTCTCCTTCACGCAGCCAATTGTTATAAATTGTTTGGTGAATAAATCTCTCATTCCTTCCTCTCTCACACACTTTGGAAAATTCAACTCTAAGTGAGCACTCGGATTCGAGTGCAGAATAGAAAACCACTACACACACTCCAGTTCCCCGGCTAGGTGGAACTTACACGTTGCCGAATTTTCAAATGTGGCTACACAGGACAGCAAACTTCTCCTGGTTAATTTTTAACTCCTTAACTTGATCGTTTGTTTGAAATAGTCAATTGAGTTGTTCTGACTCAATATTACTGTTTAAATGCTCCATTTTCCAGGTTCAGGCCCATCTGGTGGCAAAACTACGTCTGCTGTTTCATTATTTATCGTCAGGCCCATGTCAAGTAGGCGACTGTTGTAATTAAAAAAAATGGGAATTGTATTTTTCCCGTATAACAGAACAATGTTAAGAGAATTGCTGGATTCCCAGGACATGAATATTGGAACATCATGCCAGTGTTGCTTCTGTGACCACGCAAATGATGAAAAAAGAGAAAAAACGGCAATCGTTTCCCAGATATGTCTTAGGCCATGACTATTTTACATAACCTCAGATGATGTCGTAAGTTTGGCCTAAACTCGTGTTTCAACACCTGCAAACACGCTGGCTCGTGCGGGCTCAGGTGATGACGAAATCAGCGGCCTTGCGTTTGTGTTTCATCACTGTTCCCTGGGTCACTCACGAGGTTGCGCTTTTGGTCTTTCTTGTCTACTGCTCACTGCTGTCTGATATCTAGATCTGATTGCACTCTAATAATCTTGCCCAGATACAAACAGGCGTGTCGTACAGAAAAAAAGCAGGAGCGGATTTCTAGCGCAAATATTCATCTGGATGCAGTGGGCTCTTTTGTAAGTGAAGTAACGTCTTGAAGGAGCAGCAGGAACTTAGGAAGAATAATACAGAAATTCCAACTAATTTATTTCGGGTAATTTCAGTGTTTTTTTTTTGAAGCATTCGAATGGGTGCTGCATCCGTCGACCAGCACTCGAACGTCAGAAACCATCTACTAGAATGTTCATAAATTCATCGCCGAAGCCGACGCACAGAGGCACCACTTTAGCAGCTTGGAAATTCTACTTGTACACAAACCGCTTAAGAAATTCAGCCGGATGTTCGGAAAGGACGGATGCGTTACCTCGCATGTCGAGAGGGAGTACCACAAATTCAGAAGCGGAAGAGCTGAGCGCTTCTTCGCAAAAATGAACATCCAAGAAACTATGAACAAGGTTGAGAGGGATCGCATCGAGAATCGCCGGAAATTTTTGCGAACAATTATCGGAACCACTATACATTGGAATATTCGACGATTTTTAAAATATTTGAATATTCGAATAGTTGGAAAAACGTAAAATTTGAAATATTCGAATACTGAATAATTCGAATATCAGGCTTCTTGAAATATTCGAACATTTGAATAATTCGAATAAGGTGTTTTTCAAAATGTGCGAATGAACGAATTATTCGAATGTAGGACTTCCTCGGCCACCCGAATGAATGAATTATTCGAATAACCGACTTTTTGAATTCACCGAATGAATGAATAATTCGAATCGAATATTCGTTCCAATACCATTTAATACTATAGCTTTCAGAGTGTCACTCATCCTTCATTATCTGTATACATCACAAACAATTGGTGCAAAAATGCATCCACAAATCGTTACATCAATTGTCAACCCTGACCAATTTCAGAACAAATATTAATAGAAATATATACCTTAGAATTATACTTAATCTATATGTTGAAGCTCCAGAACAGCCTCAAAGGGAAACAGATCATCTAAAGTATCTCTACTTCCTCATCTTTAGAAGTGGACAGTTCTTCTGTATTTATGTATATCTGTATTTATACCATCCCTAATATGCGTTCCTGGCCGCCATTATCAACCTTTATTACTTGCACCTACAAAGGTCGGCCTCGGGACATATCAGGATCTCATTAGGCGATTTGCGGGAATTGTCGGAGGTGCCAACGAGTCTTTGAGGCATGACCTTGTTACTGGATGTTTATGACTCTCTCTAATATCCATCACACCATCATGATTCGGATGCGAAATGTTCCCAAATTGAGTAAACGAATATTTCGAATTTGCCACTTTTAGACGGTCGAATGAACGAATTATTCGAATTTTGGTTTTCCTACGCACCCGAATAAACGAATTATTCGAATAACTCTCATTATTAACAACTCGAATGAACGAATAGTTCGAATAACCCATTTTTTAAAAATACCGAATGAATTAATAATTCGAATATGCTCATTTTTTGAAAAAACGAGTGAATGAACTATTCGAATATTCGAATATTCGAAAATCCCGTCGAATATATTCGATTCGGTCACATGTATAGGAACCACCCTTTTCCTTGGACGAACAGGACTGCCTTTGCATGGTATTCGTGATGGCGGCCCAATCACTGTGTTCCTTTTGCGTTCTGGAGCTCGACCCAGGTGAAGGGAACTTACGGACGATTTTGAGATATCGCGCCATATACGACCCTGTCCTGGCGGAACACCTGAAGAGAGATGGAACGAACACTCGGTAGAGTTTAAAGAAAATTGAAAATGAAGTCATCAGGACCGTAGCAATGTTGATTCAAAAATCAATCGTAGTCGAGGTCAAGTGCAGCAGATACGTTGCCGTACCAGTTGACAAAAACAGCGGCGTCGCGAGGCTGCAGCAGCTCTCCACTTCTGTTCGTTACCTACGCGAAGGAAATGGAAAGGCTGCAATGCAAGAAAAGTTTCTAACATTCATGAAGTTCGAGTGCACCTCATGTATTATTATTTAGGTCCGAGTGCACTGGTCCAGGCAGAACGTATTACATCGATGTAACTAGAGTGCAGCGTGGATCTGCACTTCCTCGTTTCTCAAGGACACGACGGCGCAACGTCTATGTCTGGAGTCCGTGGTGGTGTGCAGGCACAGATTCGTCGGCAGCACCCTCGTGCTGACTACGTCCATTGCTGCGTATACCTGCTCAATTTGACTTCGATAAGGTCGTCCACTGTAGTTCCGTTCCGGCATGTCATGTCGGTGATGGCGAGAATCAGCACCTTTTCCCGTATGTCACCGAAAAAACACAAATCCTGAAGGACGCTATAGATGAACTCACGTCAGAAAGCCAGCGAAGAACGCTCAGGAGCCTCTGTGAGACCAAATGGTTGGAGCGCGCGGAAGCCTGCATAAGCTTCAAATAGTTACTGTGCTCGCGGTTCTGGCCGCAAATTTCAGAGTCAGAGCCCGAGTCTCGCAGCTACCTCATCAGCGTGAATGAGAATAGGTTCATATTCTGTCTCTGCTGGCTATCAATGACCATGGCGGCTCCCAAAAAGCTGTCGGAGCAGCTACAGTCTTCTACAACCACGCTACCTAAGGTGCTAATTCTCTTCCCATTATTCACTTCTGTTCTTAAACTTAATGTTTATTTTAGGCATTGGAGCAATAGAAGCTACTCCGTGAACAGTTTCAAGAATGGGTTGAAACAAGCGAAGGTGTTGGAAGCTTCAGCAGGATTGAAGCTGAACGTAAGAAGATTCTGGATGAGGCAGCAGCTCTGTCAAGTGAAATTCCAGGATCTTGTGAGCTTTCAGAGGTGTGCATTAGAGTTTTGACCGAATCTAATAAAATTCGAATATTTATTCGAATGTTCGAATATTTGAAAATTTGAATATTCGAAAATTCGGGGGTTCCGAAAAATTCGAAAATTCGAATATTCGAAAATTCGATGTTCCTCTAATATTCGAAAATTCGAATATTCGAAAATTCGATGGTGTCGCAATATTCGAAAATTCGAGGGTTCCGGATTATTCGAAAATTCGAATATTCGAAGCTTCGAGGGCCGAAAATTCGGATATTTGAAGTACTTGTGTTTCGCATCTATGTTGTTATTATATCTGAGTTCCACGTTATCGCTGAAGAAGCGTTCCAATTGAAATACCAGTCTAATTTATCATTCTAATCAAATTTTTCTTCAAGAATCCGTGAGTATTTTTGTTCCTATACAAAAGCAGCCCTTAAACACACTTCCGCTACTCATACGACGTACGCGACGAGGATCCTAGAGAATCCCCAGACTTCGCCAGCAATCGTGGCGACAGCCGGCTGTCGCCACATGGATAAAGTGAATGAGGAGACCCCCGACGAAAGAGGGATGATAATCAAAGGGGCGTGGCAATCGATAGGCATCGTTTCCACTATCGCTACACTAGCATCGCCATTTCATTACGGGCACTTTTGTGTGCCGGCGATGGGCTCCGTTTGGCAGCGATCCATGGTGGATAACGTGGCAATCGATACTTATCATTTCCGCGATCCTAATCTCTTATATCGCCAGTTTATTCTGATTCATTTTGAACTGGCGAAGTCTGGGGATACTCACACCGGCAAAACAGAGGTGATTGGACACCTCAAAATGCAGGTGCTTTAGCTAAATTTCTGATTCAAAAATTTCCAGCGAGACCAGCAGAACCGCAAACTACATATGATAACAGCTTTCGCACTGCATTCTTCCCGATATTTATCAATTTACAAACCTTCGTCGAAGCTTTTTCTTAAGTATTAACCGTTAGCGATGGAATTTACGTTTGCTCGAAATTTTAGGACCCTCTCGTTTTCCCTCCTGTATAAACATACCTCGGAATTTTGATGTAGAAATTTTGTTCTAATACTGGCCTTAGCATATGAATGGAACATACTATATTAGAATCAGCTGAGACCGTGTAAACAGAAGTAACAGTCAGAAATGATGTAACAAGCAGTTTATTTCGTGTCGCTGACGCTTTGGTGATGGCTAGAAGCTCATTCATGATTATGGTAGCTGAACCGCAGTAACCAAGATGAGAAGTAGTAATTTTTACGGCGTCAGTATCTCCTCACTCTCTACAATGGCTCGTTTTATTATAGTGCAACACAGCGGTTTTGAAGAAAAAGTTTCTTAATCGGAGCGATCTTTCATCCACCTTGTGATCCATTGAGCCATAGTTTCAAGCCTAATAACAGATTCTGTTATGAGGCTGGAAACTATGGCTTGCGGTTCTTAAACTAGCAAGAATTTCAATTACTTGCAGTTCAAGAACCCATGCATTATCGACTGCACATACGTATTGCAGCAAAAGTTCCCAATCATGAAGAACTTGTGAGAGATATTCAGAAACCGCAGATGAAACTTGCCATCCGAACAGTTTCTCACAAAACGGATTGTTATTCAAATGAATATTCGAACATTCGAATAAAACATCCACGGAGTGGCAACCGTCTCTTGATTGTTCAGGAGCCTTGCGCTGATCCCGCAATACTTTCTTATCTTCGTATTGCCACAACGTTCTCGCTTCGATTTCGCGCATTGGTTACGCATTGTTCGTTTAGAGGTGTAATCTTGCTCTTGGCGCAATAGCTGATGTTGCATGAAAGGTATAACTAAGAAGCATCTCGTTTGGTGAGAGTTAGGAATTGCAAAAGTGATTGAGCATTTTATTGATTCTATAGTTTTTAGATCCGTCATTCGCTGGACACTTTAAGCAGCTGAGCGGCGGCGTGGTGGCATTTTGCCACAGAAACTTAATGACAGTCCGGGGGGACATTTGCTCTGACCCTACCCAGTGCCCTGTAGATCAAACTTCTTTGTATGTTCGAATGTGTATCCGTTCTCATACTGCACTAATTTTACTTTGGTTTTTTACAAACAGGTCTGTACGTGATTTACTTTGCTACCTACTTCTCTTCGTTGCATTTTGCCATGTAGCTGTCCTGGGCACGGTTGGAGCAGATGTCTCCCCAGACTGTCATTAAGTTTCTGTGCCAGCTCGTAGGTGTCGACAGATCTATAAATTACTTCATTGCTGCGACTCATTTCGCCGTTCTTGTTCGTTTTCCTCGGTCTTCTTGGATTTCTTCTCCGTTACGTTGATCTATATAATCTAGGAACAATATCAATAGCTGCTCTTTCGCTTTTTACAGCGTTTTGTCATACATTTTGCCTTCTTGTTATTTCCAAGGTTCGAGAAAGCATTAGACCGCCATTATCTGTAATAGTTCTTTGAAATTTGAAGTCCTTCGCATCCATCAGGATTATACCTATTCAGAATAAAGGAAGAACGAACAGAAACGGCGGCAATGAACTAATTGATAGATCAGTCAGTCGAAGCCTGCGAGCTGGCAAAATGCCATCACGGCAGCTTCGCTGAAGAATTAAATACGCGGCGAATGCGTGGCGGTCTTCCGGCATCTGTTGCTGTGATCGCAGTAACCGCGAGAACTCCTGATCAGGACGCTACGGGGAGATAAAGAAAAGAAGCGGCTCAGGGCGAAACAGCATAAGGTGAGTTCATTTTGACTTTGTATTCACTACATATTTTCTTTTGTTATCTATTAAGATATGTAGTCCTTTTTTCTTGTTAAGCATTGCAATACTCTTTTTTTCTGTTGTTGATAGCATGTGTTTGGTCTTGCAAACTTCGTTTTGTGAGTTGCGTTTACACTATAGCTGTTCTCATTTTCCTATGATTGCATCATTCATCGAAGTTTTTCTCTCGCATCGAATAGAGTAAAAGATAAAGTGGTCGGCGTTAATCCCGTTTGGGGAACGCGCCACGCATTCGACTTCATCTGGGCATTGTACAGGCAACGTCAATCACGACTGCCACTCCCGCGGCCGCAACATCCACGCGGCGCGGGCGAGCGCTGTGGATGGTGGGTGTTGCCTTGCCCGCGCCGCGTGGATGTTGCGACCGCGGGAGTGGCAATGTTATAACCATTGATAACATCGAAACTAATGATTTCACAGCTCACAGAGCAGTGCCTCATCCTTTCGGCTAATCGAACCCTACTGTTTTTATCAGTTGTTGATCTGTTAGTCATATAGCGCTTCTGATTGTGCGTCAATACGATCATAGTAGTAAGTATCAGATAGCTTATCAGAATCACACAAATGATATATGAAGCAAAGCTTTAGCCTACGTGAAGGCACTTTAAAAAATCGCGGTGTTATCAATGGATCAAAAACGAAACCTTGACTGGAACAGTCTCCGTTATGAGCACCCTTGTAATAAATATGTCATGCACACGGACCATCTCAGGCAACTGATGTGCCAATCAAACTATCGGAATCCATATATCACGGATATCTATATGCCAATGGGCACCTTTGTTTTTATGGCCAACTCTATAGCGTGTTCTTCTGAAAGTGCGTTTGCAGCAACGGCGGCCCTCCTGACCTTGGAGCATGCAGCGCGGTCGGTCAAACAGCTGACTCGCGATCGATCTGGCTTCCTCGAAAGGTTTTTACCAGTATAACAGGGAACAAGCGATAAAACTGACCGAAGACCATGGATCAGCCGTTCGATCGACCACGCTGCGTGCGCCGGCGCGAGGAGAGCGGTGCTGCGACAAACGCACTGTCAAAACGAATCCATCGTAGGTGTTATACATACATCTCATGATGATGCCACGATCAGCCTCGCTCAGACAATGGCGAGCTTTGATGATCAAATAAAGAATTTGTGCTAATTCTTCTGCACAGTATTTACAGTGGGCGTCGATGGCAGTGACTCCTCTGTGGCCTCAAAAAGCACGTGGTGCGACCGCGCCGCTCAAGCAGGAATCCCTTTCAGGACAACAAACTATGGGGTGTTCTTGACAGTTAGTCAATTTTCTTATTAGGCTAACGTCAAATGTGATGAAGAAATACGGCGAAAACCCAGATTTGCCACTGCAGCGACGATTCCATTATGAGCGGCGCTGTCGCGCCGCGTTCTTTCCAAGCCAGTGGATGGGTTACCGCCATCGACGCGCACTGTATGTCGTACTTCCCTTTTATCATTTTTAATATCGTGGGATGTGATGTAGCGTATAGCGATGGGACTCTTACCCGTTATCCGTACCCTGATGCGGTATGTGCCCTATACAGTGACTTGCAGGGAACATCCGGTATACCAAGTCAGTGCTTCATCTTCCCACACTCTTCTGGTACAGATTCACCGACCCGGATTGATTGTGGATGGAATGTACTGAGAATGAGTCTCACACAACCTTCACTTTTCGGTCGACCCTGGAGGAAACCATCAGTCTTGACGAGGGCAAAAAAAGGGGGGTTCATGTTTTTTTCTTCAGATTTTGACACCTGAACGAGTTTCGTGGAAGCACAGTTATTTAATAATAAAGAAGAAGCAGTACTACTCGAAAATATTGGGAGATTCCAGCAGAAACGAAATCCTGAATGAGAATTGACCCGAGAAGAAGCGAATTTTTTCAAAGGTATTTTCAGGAGAACCCAGAATTTCACCGCAGAAACGTCATACTCCTACGAGTGAGTACAACATGCTGACTTTAAAGAAATGTCGTAGTTGTTGTGAAGGTTGCATAAAGGGGCTTTGTCTTTATTCATGCGTCAAAGTTTACGCGTTGCTTTTTCGAATAGTGTGCAACTTTCCCAAATTGCTCTCGAAATAAAACCGAATTTTGTTCCCGAAGTTCGACATTTGTCGATTTTATGAGGATTCACTGGAATCCCTTTTCCGAAAGCGAGGTTATCAGCGTAATCAGTTAGCGATTCTGAGTCGACTGGGGACCAGGATGAGTCCTCTCTGGGAAGGCTCGGAATGTCGATTTCTCAGAATACTATAACATGCATTCTGATCATTCTCGTCTGCGTCTCTTCCATTCCCATACTGTCTCATCGGGGAGGTGAGAATGCTCGTTATAGCATTCGCACCAATCAGCATTCCGAGCTTTTCAGCGAAGATCCATGCTGCTCTCAGGTACCAGCCAACGCAGAATTGCGAGCGAAGAACGCTGACCACCTCGCATCTGGAAGAGCTTTCAAATGAATCCGGAAAAAGCGCTCCTAAATCGGCAACTACTTTGGAAAAAACGGAACTTTGGCAAAAATTTCGGCTTTGTTGCAAAAGTAGTTAGGGAAACTATCCGAGACAGAACAAATTTTCGTCTAATTCTTATGAAGCTGGCATCTGAGAAAGTCACAATAGTGCCAGCTTCTTAGGAATCAGAGCTTCATAAGAGCGGACCTTACTCTTTCGCGTGTGAATTTTTTTTCACAACTTTAGAAACTAATTCTAAGTCTCTTACACAACCTACAGCTCTTGTCGAAAAGAAAGACGGACGGATTGCGCGTGCGGTTTCACAACGTTGCAGCTGAAAATTCGCGACGGGACCTGCTCGATCCTCTCACTTGGAACATGCTCTCTCCGTGTCTCTTGTCCAGGTCCCGCCGCGATCCTGCGGTCACGCAGTCGGTCTATCTTTCCGACAAGGACTGTATGCAACGAGTACGTTTCTCTTCTGAATCACCACGTTGCACCCACTCTTAGGAGTATGAAGGAGTGTTTATACTTCGGCGCGACGCGATCGTCGCGTCCAAGCAAACTGTTCCAGTGCCATGGGTCCCGAGTGGAAACATGCACAAAGAGTGGTCGCGATGTGGTAGTTGGCGTTTGCCGTCGCGACGCGACGTCGCGGAGCGACGTAGCGCCCTGTTTATACTTTTTTCTTGAAAAACGACGCGATGGGCCCGATTCGCGTCGCTCCTGCTAGAAGACGCGGCGCGATGATTTCGCCGATGTCGGAGCTTGGAGTAGGCTGTTGCTTCTTTGATTGTCTTGCTGCTTTGGCCTAAAACTTACGGGACCAGACGACTTATCATAAGAACGCATAAACGTTGACGCTTACGCCAGATCGGGACGCGTGTGTAATATTGCTTGTACGCAAATGTGCGAACTTTGGCATTGCACAACTGCGCAACGCAACGGCTTCGCTACCCGTCGCGTCACGCGTGTTGTAGCCATCGCCGCGACGCCATCGCTTCGCGAAAAAGTATAAACACTCCTGGACGCTTGTTCGATGGAAATCCGCGCGACCGACGTTCACGTATCTTCTCATGATTTTTCTCAACAACCTTCTCTTTCACGGATCTATTCTCATAACTGTTCCAACTATGGGAAGGGTGGATGGCTTGGTAAGCGCGATCGAACCATTGACTGTGTCCGTGCGCAGCGCGCTTCTTGCCACTCCGCCACACATGCCCCGTTACATCGAATATTTCATATTTTGTCATACTGTAGAATGAAAGAATCAAGAAAACCCTGTTATGCTGGAAAGTAGTTATTCTATGGCGGCCGCGCTGCGCTTCTCCAAAAGTCCCTTCCATCGCTGCTTCTCGAAAAGATAGACGGATTCCATGGCTGCGGAATCGCAGCGGAGCCCGGACGAAGAATTTGATGACGGCAACCTCCAGATGAGAGGTCTGTGTAGGTCACACCGCGATTTTCGGTCGCGATGCTATGAAACTGCGCACCGGAATCCGTCCCTTTTCGAACAGAACAGTAGCTAAAGGTGTATTCATGATTGCCGCGTAGCAAAGTTGACGCGCATTTTCGAAGTTTCCGGAGTTTTTGCGACGTTTCGATGCGGCAAAAATGGAAAAGGAGTTTGTTCGCGCTACAGTCGCGATCATGAACACTCTATATGCCAGGAGTTCTCTTATGCTTCCTTGCTTTCCATTCTTTATCAACGCGTCAACTTTGACGCGCGACAAGCATGGATAACCCCATAAGTAGTGTTTATACTTTTTCGCGAGGCGACGGCGTCGCAGCGACGGCTACAACACGCGCGACGCGACGTGTAGCGAAGCCGTCGCGTCGCGCGGTTGCGCTGTGCCAAAGTTCGCAAAATTGCGTACACGCAGAATTACACACTTAGCTCGATTTGGCGTGAGCGTCAACGTTTATGCGTTCTTGTGATAAGTCGTCAAGTCACGCAAGTTTTAGGCCAAAGCAGAAAGAAAATCAAACAATGAACACACCACCCCAAGCTCTGACATCAGCGAAATCATCGCGTCGCGTCTGCTAGCAGGCGCGACGCGAATCCGGCCCATCGCGTCGTTTTTCAAGAAAAAAGTATAAACAGGGCGCGACGTCGCGTCGCGACGGAAAACGCCAACTGCCACATCACGACCATTGTTTGTGCATGCTTCCACTCGGGACCCATCGCATTGGAACAGCTTGCTTGGACGCGACGATCGCGTCGCGCCGAACTATAAACACTCCTATAGTCGCAGGGACGTTCCAGCGCTCAGTATCGCTGTTTCACAGTTCAAAGCCTGCAAAACTCCCATTGTGCTGGCTATGGATGTTGCTGAGGCAGAGTGTGGCGCAGTGGCAAGAGGTGTACGCACGCGGTTGATGACTCGATAGCGCTCCTGACCAAACAAGATGTCCATCCCTCCGAGGTCAGTGAATTGGTACTCCATCCCTCCGAGGTCAATGAATTGGTACAAGTCTGAAAGGATGGAACACTTACTTTGCACTAGGATGCCCACGAAAGTCTTTGTAAAGTGCATCTTTGTAAAGCATTTAATGTCTCCACGATGCTTAGGTGAAGCCGAATACGTTGCGCATGCCACGAACAGAATTGATCAACACCGACTATTTTATCCCTTGGGCGCGTGTGGCGCAGTGGTAAGAGGCTCGCTGCGCACGCACACGGTCGATGGTTCAATCGCGCCCGCGACCAACCAAGCCGTCCGTCCCTCCGGGGTCGGTAAATTGGTACCAGAGGAGTTTGGGAGGATGAAGCACTAATTGCAGTTTCAAAGTTTTCGAATGCAGCTGGCGGCTTCAAAATGCGTACAAGGATATGCACACCTTTTTGAGAAAATTGAGTTTCGAAGCAAAACAATCCAAATATTCGAATTTTCGACCTGAAATATTTGAATTTTCGAATTTTCGAATAATCTCGGACCCTCGAATTTTCGAATATTGCGTGATCATCGAATTTTCGAATATTCGAATTTTCGAATTTTTCGGTACCCCCGAATTTTCGAATATTCGAACTTTCGAACTTTTCGGAACCTTCGAATTTTCGAATATTCGAATTTTCGAATATTCGAACATTCGAATCAATATTCGAATCTTATTCGATCCGGTTAAAACTCTAATATACATACACACATACTTACATACATACAAGCTTTCACATTTATATATACAGATTCATGTGAAACTCGATGCGGGTAAGAACAATGGTGGAGAAGAGAACTGTTAGCTACATGCTGCTGTAGGAGCAGATCTTGAAACGATTCATATCAAAAGGGAGCTACCTGCGCTTTGGTGTCGCATTTTTTAACAGCTCGTTCTTCTGCTGGCACAAAAGCGGGAGTGACAAACGATTTCTCTCCAGAGTCCGCACTCGTTTCGTCCAGTTTTTCGTTCTGAAATGACCAGGTTGACAATCTTGGTCTCCTTTTCGGAAGCGAAGTATCAGTGTGAACAAATTTAGGGGAGATCTCCAAGGCAGTATGAGATAGGATCCTATCTTTCGGAGAAGAAATGATGCACCCTATAAACCTCAAGTTTCATCATATTGATCCTAGCACTGAATTACGATGTGATAAGGTTTGAAACACGCTTTCATGGGTTGTTGTACAGTCTATAAAAAAAATCGGCGGACTCCAGTTCGGCGGGAAAGGGGCGCGCGGCGCGGTCGCCATCCGATCGGCAGCCTGAGATTCTATGGAAAAACGGGTGATCTACGATATCGACCGACCTTGCGAAGCGGCGCCACGCCCAACAGGAGTCCGCCGATTTTTTTATAGACTATATATGTGTGGTAGATCTTGTATTGTAAGGTCGGTCAGGCGGCGACCGCGCCAGAATCGATATTGGATATTGCGCCCGCGCGCGCTTTGAAATCTTTCAGGCGCCAAAAGGTGACTATGCGGATTTTGGAGGAGACAGTTCAGTTCTCGAGTTCTACGTGCTCTAGGAGAGGGAGCGCTGCCACGGCCCAGCAACGTCGATCTGGCCGTTGTTTTCTTTCGTTCCTCGGTCTAGCCCACTTTTCCTTCAACCTGCGTATTGTCTCTAGTCTGGCTGAATAGGTATCAGCTTTAGGCTCACCGGGTATGTCATCACGCCCGCTCGCAGGTGGACTACTCGTCCGGACCCGCTGTGCCGCTCGCAACTGCTCAAGCTCTTGTTCCTTTACTTCCAGTCGCCTCTGCAAGGACAAAATCTCCTCTTCTTTCCGTACTAATGCTCCTGTTTCCCTTTTGAAACTAGCACATCTTTCTACAATCTCACTCTCTGGCCATTCCATACTCTCTCTTATAGCCTCGACCATAGCGGCTTTCTTTACTAACACTTCGACGCTTTGCACAAAGTCTAACCGCGTTTCACAACCTAGCGACGCCTTAACTTGCTCAAAGCTGTCGCGCTCCAGCCTATTTTGGATGCATAACTCTTTTAGGTAGGCGACATGCTCCTCCACTTGTTCAGTAGACGACCGCGCCACTTCCTCAAACTCCGCGCGTTTTGCATCCGCTATCCGCCAATGCTTGGCTACCTGTGCATTCACCGCAATCTCTAGCTCTTTCACTCTCCTTAGCAGCAGATTACATACCTTGAGCTCCTCGAATTCCTGCTCACGAGTGGCCTATTGAAACTCGCCAAACTCCATATGCTCCATAGCGCTGGGCACCGCTAGCTGTTCGTCTGTAACAGCACCAAGATTACTCCCTTGTCTACTTGCGTTCACCTCCGCGAACGCGCCCAGATCTGGCATTGTGCGTCTTCTTCTTAATTCTTGTTTTTTAGAGCAGGAAGAGAAAATGCATTAACGCAGCTCCTGTTTTGGTGGGTTTTTTCGACTAGTTTCGTAAGTTTTGGCATATTTACATGAATAGTTTGCTAATTCTTGTTTTTAAGAGCAGTAAGACCAGAGAGCAGACCTGGGCGCCGGGTGTTGGCATGTTGGGGCTGACTGGGAGATCTTTTTCGCCTTCATGCAGGAAGCTACCTGCTCTGGAAGAGATCGAAGAGAAAGATGAAGAAACTTGGGTGAGTAGATGTGAGCGGCTCTTAGCTGCTTTTACATAGGTAGGGCGGGGTACATTCAGGAAATTTCCATTTCCATTCAAATCAAATTAGATATGGAAATGACTTGAACTCGACTGAAGATTGGGTAATAATAACCCTAGTTAAGTGATTTAGGTTCCCCAAACCCTCACAAACAAGTGAAAAAAATAGCCGGGTATGACCCCACAGCAAGCAGTACGACAGCTCAAAGAAA
Source organism: Ancylostoma ceylanicum (assembly GCA_000688135.1). Lineage (NCBI taxonomy): Eukaryota > Metazoa > Nematoda > Chromadorea > Rhabditida > Ancylostomatidae > Ancylostoma > Ancylostoma ceylanicum. Next base: position 55,558 of record JARK01001362.1, on the reverse strand, counting down.
AAAATTTATTTCTAAGAGTACAATAGCAAACGACGAAACGATTAAAAAAAAGGGGCGGTCGGTGAGGCAGCCAGAAAGGAAAGAGGGTGGAACAACTGTGCATTATTCCCTATATTCAAATGATTGGAAGATGATAATTTACCCCAGCCCTGCTCTTTCTAAGAGGTTTGCCGAAGGATTCCCGAGTAAAGTCTACAAGCCCTTAATGAGTGGACTCCCGGCCGAGCTGGAAACTCGGTTCTGATCTCATTTCAAGCTCACGGCCCGAATCCAGCTACTGTTACCCAAACAATTTCGACCACCGGTAAAGACATCAGCGACACTTTCGATTTCTGCGGACCTGTCCTTTCACATCAAGATGTGACGGTGTTCCAGACAGAGTCCGATGGAAAAGGAAATGGAGGAGCGTCGAGGCCTCAGACGACTTGCTCTTAGCCCTGAATGCATGCGACCCGTCCTCCTTCCCCATCGTACATTCCCTACCTTGAATCCTAGGTACACTTCCAGTATCGATAGGTGGGGAGTTTTCATCTCCAGATAAAATGTCCCAAATGTTGCTTCTCTTAACTTCAGGGACGCCTGAGAGAAGTTTTCTTCTCTCAAGTTCTTGAAAAGCTACCAGAGGAGCACAATGAAAGAAGACCGACTAACTGGGCTTGCTCTTCTTCTCGTTCACCGCAATATTAGAGTCGACGTGGACGACATCATTTCCGAGTTTATCATGTGGAACAAACGGGTGTCCTTCAGCTTGGTATCATAGTTTGCTCCATACTCATGTGGCAATCACGACCAAATTTTTGTTGTTTAGGAATCCGAGCACAATGATGTTTACGTTCTGTACTAAACAAGTGCCTTCCACATGAGTTGTTATTTTTTACTCACATTATTTTGACATGCTTTCGTTACTTTTGGTCATTTCGTGAACATTCGAGATGAACGTTCTAAACTTAAGCTCTTAATGTTCTATCCGATAACATGGTCATAGCCAGTGTTTCAGTTATTTGCTCAGACTTGGATTCTTGGAACTATTACTCCTCGCTCTCATTTCGTAAAGTACGTCAGCCACTGTTACCACCATATTTTGGAGTTCACGGAGAAGCAGCAATAGGGGGAGTTTTCTGCTATGCATGACAGATTCTCCAAATTGAAAAACTACTGCACTCAAATTTTTGTTTTACTACCACTTACCCTGTTGGTTCTATGGATATTCTTCACTTCTGAAGCTATTTCATAGTTATAAGATTGCTGCAAGAAATCAAGCAATCTATTGAAAATAATGGCAGATTTTCTATACCCATGACCTCAGCTAGCGAGCTATTGCCACAAAAATCGTTCAGAGTAACGCTTCGTCTCAACCTCAGAGCAAAACTGCATCGCCATCATAGTTAATCGCTAACACGCGTGGTATATATAGTTCTAATAGGCACTTATTCATCCTCGGACAGTGCAACGCGTATGCGAACAAAAATCAAGCAAAACTAGGAGCGCGTGTGCTCACACAATGTCTGCTGTTCATTAATACTTCAAGACAACATATGTGGTTTTGCAGAACCTTGTTGGTAATCGTCGTCGACATCCCTCCCTTGGGTAAGAATAGGAGGAGGAAAAAAGTAAGTGAAGCACAAACTAAAAGAGTATCCGATTAACATTCGTTGATCTGAAAAATCGGCTTCGGGCCTTTGTAATGAAGAAATGGCGACCAAATCCTTGACCGCAAATCCTCGATCGCGTGGTAGTACACGGTAAGGAATAGACTCTCTACAAAAACATAAAGTGCTTTGCTCAACAGCTGGTCGAAGAAGAAGCACTGAAACACAGAAAAACACAGAAGCCGAAGCATCTCTATGTGGAAATCACGATGAGTTTTTGATGGTCTGCTGCAAACATTTATTTATTTATTTATTTGGATACACTCATAGGTGTGCCAAAAAAAACTAGTGAATGTAAGACATGTTCCGCTAGGACAGTAATGGAAAAAATTTCATGTGACCACAACGTGTGACAAGATAACAGATTATTCTCCCACTACAGAAGGCAAAGAAGAAATACGTATCATTCACTACAGCTCATTGAATCTCCCTCAGCAGGAAGATCCATCTGAGACGTAAATGAAATGGGTCGGAAATTTCTTTGCATGAGATGGGTGTTGCTCAATAAAATGCATCCTTCGCCTTCGGCGAGTCTCGCACTTGCCCGCTTCGCGGGACTTCGGTACTAACGTACCAGTATTTTTCAACAGAGCGGATGAAACCGACAGGCTCACCGAAGGCGAGTCGGAGCACTTGTAGGAATGTAATCAAATTGTGTGTTGGTAATCGCTTCCGCATAGAAACTTTAACTTCGCATTTAACCCTTTCGAAAACGCTAATTTGATTCCAGACAGAGCTCTGAGAGTTTACCCACTAATAGCAACTTATATTCCAATAAGTTAATGAATAAACAATAAATAAACATCCGCTTTTTTTCTGTAGTAGACGATTCATAGACATTCGCACGTGAAACCTATACCATTCGAGTCAGAATTGTGCCCTGCAGTGCAAAAAATCATTGTTACCCACGCGAAGCGCGGCGAAGCTGCGCTTCGCGCGTATAGGTTTCGTGTGTGTTTGTCGGTTGGATCTGGCACATGCTCTTGCACATCCCCTGTCGCGCTATTCGACCTTTCTCCCCTAGTGGCGTTCGCAACGCAATGCCCATCAATAACTACTCAGTAATCGTCGGGTCCTTAATATACTGGTGACCGAATCGAATATATTCGTAGAAATGTTCGAATATTCGAATATTCGAATAATTTATTCATTCGGTTTCTTAAGAAAAGAAGACATTCGAACAATTCATTCATTCGATAATCTAGAAATATGGGTTATTCGAACAATTCATTCATTCGGGGTTTTCAAATCATAGGTTACTCGAACAATTCGTTTACTCGACTGAGAAAAACTGCTATTCGAACAATTCGTCTGAATCTTTCAAAACTTGCCAAAAAACATTATTTTACTTGCACTGGGAATTTTTCTGACACATCGAGGAAGAGCAGCGGGTCCTCTGCCAGAAGTTAGCGTGGTATGCCTTGGAGGCTCGTTGCTGCCCCATTCCTCTCTAACAGATCGCCTACTATAATGTGATATGCCTTCAGGTTGACCTTTGCAGGCGCAAATTATAAGGGATGTTAATGGCAGCACTTACGGGTTTCTGCTAAGAAAAGTAGGGAGATGAGAATATTCACCGCATCATAAAATACCCATAGAAACACTCACTATTGAAAAAACCTTGTAGTCCTTTCTCCATTTTTCTTACTAACGTCCTTAGCACAAATTTACTGCAGCATCCAGTCAGATATGATCAGAGACACTGCCAAAGACAGAATCTTTCGCTATAACCAAACTGAGGCTTGACCCATCCAGACGAAATTTAAGGTTTTGGTGAACTTTAGAGTACTGTTTCTTTCCGCTGTGTAACATAATTATGATATTCTGTCGGAACTATCACGACAAAAATTACAAGACTATAATACCGTCCTAGTGTTGGCAGTAACTGTCCCTGCTTGTAATGCAGGATGCCAAGGGCAACTGGTGCCCGCACCCTGTTTTTCTTGGTAAATTCGATCAGTCAATTTTGTCCTCCTATTTGATCTGCTAAGTAAGGCACATCAGTAACATTATGGCCAAATTCTCGTAATTGTTAATTGTAATGCCGATGGAGTGCAAATAATAAATCGAAACTTTTAAACTCACCGATTCAAGACCGAATATTCGAGTCGAATATATTCATTCGTTCGGCCTCCAGAAATACTGCATTATTCGAACTATTCATTCATTCGGGTGGTCAGAAATATTTTATATTCGAATAATTCATTCATTCGCACATTGCGAAAACGGGAATATTCGAACTATTCATATTTCGAACAAATAAAATTCGGCAATATTCGAATTATTCAAAGTTCGAATATTTGAAAAATCGTCGAATATTCCCAAGTATAGTCCGTAACTCAATGCTCGCTGGGCTGATTATCAGGAATCAATAAGTTGGTGATTAGGACCTATTCTTCCTACTAGTGTTCCATATTCGTGACAAACTCCTTCCAATTAAGTGAAAAGAGCCGTACAATACCTGCTACTTTCAATACCTGCCTGTGAAGAGCTGCATCAGCATCAAATTCTCTATACCCATACCGCGTGGAGATTCCTAAGGAATTTCAAGGTGAGCATTAATTAACCACAAAGTCAGAAGATTCTCTAAAACTTGGTCGACTTTCTAAAGTTTTGCATTTTTGCATCACCAGCTCCATGTGAGCTTTTGAACCCGAAGGTGCCAAGCGTCGCGGCGTTATCCTTCCGTAAGCAGTGGCTGTTTTTCCATGAGAAACAAGAATTTAGTGTTGATTACAAAGCAGGAACAATGGTCAAGTGCTTCGAGGTTCGAATAGCGAACAAATCCCTCCTACACTGGGTCGATAGAGACTATCCTACAGGCTTGAATACTAGCAATTTTTTTAGTAACACACAACAGTTCCTTCGATATGTTTGGATTAGATTTCATATTTATTTTGCTCGAAGTCATCGTTAGAAAATAGACTTAGGCAAGGCTTCTGATAAGGTATAAAACTTTGTGAACGCAGAATCTCAAACTTCCAGACAATAAAGGAAATTTTCTAGAAAGTCTCAGATAATCTAGATGACACGAGGACAAAATAATTTCAATGAACAAAATATTTCCATAAAAATAAACTAAGAGCAAGATCAAGGGGTCTTGTAAGCTCTTTGTGGAATCACTACGTCCATAGACGCAATGGGCAAGAACATGGAAACTAATAAAATCTTCATAAACAAGACTAGTGAATAGATTGACTCACAGAATTCGCAGTGCAGAACAAGTTGAGAGTTTGTTGAATTCGAAATTGGAAGAAAGAAGGATCTGCTTCGGCAGTGGAAAGGATTATGGAGATTCGTAACAGGCACACATGACTAGAAATACGAGGCTAGGAATGGAACATGCGGTAGAAGTACTTGTTGAGGTGTAAAAATTTTCTGTTCCGAGACTTCTGTCGCATGTAGAGAATTCCGAAACCTCTTCCGAGAATAGGCCTTCTCGGAAGAGACCTAACTGAATGACTTGAACCCTAAAAGATCGGTGCTTTGTTCTCATAAGAGATTGATGTAAGTGAAATGAAGGCATGCAGCGGCTCGTGCTACTCGGGCACTCCAGCGGCAGTACCGCTTGAGAATGCAGAGAGCCAGAGCGACGGCATCGCGTCCAGTCAGTGCTTTGAGTAGGAAAGACGGTTCAGGGCTATATCGCATTGAGGAATGAGGGGGAGGCGAGGACAGTGTTCAAAAAATACGACAAACATGACACGTAACGTCTAAAGCAAGTAGTTATTGCTGTTTGGTCCCGGCGAGAAAGCGTTCCAAGGTACTTATTCTCGAGTATTCGACGACGGGGCTAGGCTAGACGTCGTGCATCTTGCCCTCTTTGTTATCACAGTAATTGTTCCACAACGTTTTGGCGAGTTCGTAACACGGCAGTTCACCGGCATGTGTTGCCACCATCCGTAACAGAAACACGCCGTCCTGAAAATATCTGTTCTTACCATGAAAATGAGAATATCCGCTGCTTCTACCTCATAGCAAATTCGAGTGAAAACTTCTCAAAACGCTATCACTCTTGGAGAGCTTGATTAGAAGAGGTTTATTCCCTATAGCATACAGTGGGCGTCAATAGCGGTGACGCGTCTGCGCCCTGCGTCCTCGAAAAGCACGCGGCGCGACCGCGCCGCTCACGTTAAGGTCGTCACCGCGGTGGGGAATCTGGGTTTTCTTGATAGTTGTTCATCTTATTTGAAGGTGACTAATAACAAAACTAACTGACTATCAAGAAAACCCCATAATTTGATGTCCTGGAGAGGATCCCCGCTCGAGCGGCGCAGTCGAGCCGCGTGCTTTTCTAGGCCACATACGGGTCACCATTGGTGACGCCCACTGTACATATGTAGTATTCAATATTTGTACTCTACCAGAGTACGAAAATTCCTGTTTTCCATTCAAAAAGATCCGAAATAGCATCCGCTTAGGAAGGCTTGGATGAGATACACCTACATGTTCTTGTTGTCTATACAGGGAACTTGTTATGTACCAGGTAAATAGCTCTCAACGCAAGAGCTAGAATACACTTGGAGTAGAGAAACAAAAAATCCCCTAAATGTCCAGTGCTACGCACTCCTGGCTATTTTTTAAGCGTCGACATAATCCTATTCGTACACGGCGCCTCTTCTGGATTTTTTCGTTGACATAAAAAAGCCAGAGCCGCGTATCGCCACTGCGGCCTACTCTATCAACTCCATTTATGCTACGGAGTAGGATTTCTAGTGCTAGGTCTACGCTTTTTCCGCAATGTTGACGCTCGAGAAAAAAACCCATGTTGAATTTTACCTCCGAAAATGAATCCTCTTACCTCGTTGTTGTTGCTTCTGAGCCGTTACCAAGATTGATACAGGATTTTATTCGGCTAACGTTTCGGCTTACTCGCCTTCGTCAGAGCCTGGAAAGTAAAGAACAAATGTAATTTACCCCCACAAACGTCTCATCGCCTACAGGAAATTTTCAACATGTGTTAAACAAAAGACAATCGTTTGGATTAAAAACTATTGTACCAACCGCTCACCTTGTACGCTGCCAAGCAGGACTTTTGGACCACCGCTAGCTGGACACGCGTTAACGTTAGTGGTAAGCGGGGAGGTGGGACCACCAACCTTGCGGCTGGATAGGTCAAAACCCGCATAGCCCGGCGAACGGCGCGAGTTCGTTGGTTATGGCAATGCATTCATCTTTCCTGTTCATTTTTGGTGATTTT
>JARK01001362.1:18323-38472 GCA_000688135.1 Ancylostoma ceylanicum | reverse complement strand
CCCCCCCCCCCCCACCTCCTGCTCCATCCAGTCCTGCCTCCGCCGGTCTATTTCTAATCGAATATTAAAACTTTTTTTTAACTATTTCAGAATTTTAATAATTAACTTAATTTAAAATTTTAACTGTTTTGAAAAACATTTAAAAAATGTATATGAAACACCATCTGAGGCCTCACTGATATTACCCAGGGTAAGCGCGATAACGCCTCTCAAATTTGTTAATAGTTAACATGGGCATCAACGCCATTATCCTGGATAACCTCAATGATGAATCTTAGTACTTCGTTATGAATGTACTTGTACACGAAATAAAGTGATGTTACTCATCCTGATCTCACCAAGGATTAACAGTTTCTTCCAGGTACAATGTCAGAAAAAAGCACAGCTCACTAATTTTTTATTAACGTTCATCCCAGATGCTGATCCCAGTGTTTTGCTTTCTCATATTGCATTGTGTGTGTGCATTTCTTGTTCGGCACGCTGTTTTTTGACGCTGCCCCCGAAATCCACGCTTTGTTTTGCCCAGGACCCGGCATCGACACATTATTCCGACCAACATGTGCCTCAAATAGCACCGCTGGTTGTGTTTCCTTGTACGTGCACACTGGGTTCGTCAGGAACGAATCCACGTTTCTGAAGGGAACAAGTCTTCAGCGACAAGGCGAAAATAATATTATGCCTGATGTCGGTAGCAATTTCTGTTAGATTTGGAACAAATGTCCACCCGGCATCACATCGCTGTCAACTGTAATGTTGTAATACAAATAAAGTGAAGCTACTACTATGAATATTCATTTCAGATTAGCATTGGGATTTCAGGCTCAGCTTTCTCCACAGCTCGGATTGTTATTGCTGTGAGAGCGCAACCACCCTATCAAGTGGTGATTTACGATGTCAATGGGAGCAGAAAATTTCGGCAAAACTAGTGTTGTGGCGACACGCAACTGCAAACCAGGGAGCGCTTGGCAGATGGAAAAAAATAGCGAAGCTGCTTTTCTAGAGGAGTATGCTGAATACCTACAGTATTCGTAAAGTGTGCGGCGAGCTATTTGAAATCATAAGAAAAAAATTTTCCAAGTTAAGTTTCATTTTGGCGCAGGAGATAATTTATGTGAGCATCCTATGCTTCAGTTTGCAAGGTTGTTAAGCCTTGACGATTGCAGCGGTTTTCTTAGATGGTATTGCAATAAAACTTCCAAGTCATCATAATTATAAAAATCTATAACGAAGTTCCCATAAAAATTTTCAGATCCTGGGAAATGAGCCAGACTTTGAAAGGAATTGGAGTTGCGCCAGAAAGGGCACGGTCGTCAATGGGTTGAATTCGGTTGCTTGGCTAAACCGTTAGCGAAGGTGTAAATAAAGCGGGTAGAGGTACCAACCACCAACAACAACCTTCCAATTCAGAACCATGGGTGTCAGGACGCGTCCACTGTCATGTACTAATTTGAAGTACACAGGTAAATGGCAGCGGCATGGATTTGGGATGAAAACCGTCAACTCTTGGTTTATGAGGACGATCACGAAGTGAATTTTGGACCACTAGGAAACCAAGAAGTAATGAGGACGTATATTTGTGGGCTTGAAAACTTGCGATTACCCGAGAACCTCGAAATGAGTGTGGACATTATGAACATTATGCTTAGGAAAGGCGGAGCGAGCGAAATCTATGATTGATCGCTTACGTGGACTGGCCAATCACTGAGCTTGACCGCGCTGCCCTCTCCAGGTACAAAGTTCCACACCCAAAAAAAAATAATGACTAGCTGTTATATTCACTCATTCGTTTCTTTTTTTAACACAAGTGGGCAAGTTTAAAAGTGCTGGTAAAAGTGAAGAAAATGAGTAAAGAAGCCAAACTTGCACTTCTAACTCCATCACTTCCCTATCTATAGACTTGATGAACTACTAATGGCGAAACATATGGTCACTATCCTATTACAGAAACTTACAACTTATTTACTTATTTGTTTGAACGCCCAACAAACTCATTCGCGAACACGATCTGCGGAAAATGGGACAGCCACAGTGACACCCAGCTTTCATATTTAGTTGTGAATTGTTTCGGTTAATCTGTCTGCCTAGAAAGAAAATCCTGGGTTCCTGGGATGCACATTGTTTTCAAGGACTTCCCGTGGCATTTGCATGCTTGCTCCTACTATGTAAAACACTTGATAAGGCGAGATTTGCTCAAGAATCGAATATCCCCTCCAACAAGTTCATTGCTTCCCTTATTCTGCCTCGCTCCGCACCATGAAATTCTCAGGATACCTCTATTTAAACACTGCTGCGTCTGGTTCCACGAAATAATAAAAACGCATCTGCTTACTGGTTCTCGTATCAAATATAGGGCATGAGAAAATTAGTATATTCCTGTGCCCTTCAATGAATGATAGATTAAGTAATTCATCGAGACAAGTGTCGCCTCAGTTTCTCAGCCTCTCAATGCCTCAAAAACTGCTACATTATTCTTCTCGGAAAGCAAATAAATTACTATCAGTGAGGCGGAGGTTTTCTCGAGGACTGCTGTACAGTTCTGACAAATCGCTGAGAAGTTGGCTTTACTGCGGATCAGGCTCAATTCACTTGAGAAAGTGCGTGGATTCTGTTTAGGTGGGTGTACCAGGAAATTTCTCCGGAACTTCCTGGTCGGCAGCAAGCGAAAATTGATTGGGTTCTCTGACATCACTATTTATTAGTCCCTGTTAATAGAATTTGAAAAAGTAATGGAATACTAGTATTGGCGGGAAGCACGATGTTTGTTTGGTCTCCGAGAAATGAGCACAGACCATGTTTTCTTTGTCAACAGCGGTAAAATTGCCTCAGAATTTCGTTAATTCTGAAACAGCTACATAGCAAAAAACAGCTCTCTGACGCAAAACACTAGTTGAAAACTTCCTCTTAATATTCCCACAAGCTCAGAAGGAGCAGTAGCAGCAATTACTAGCTGTATTGGATTGCAAGGTGTTTACGTAAGAATTTCCGAGAGCTGTGCCCCTGAAAAAGTCCTAAATGAAGTGGCAGCTCGCTATATAATCGTTCTTTGAGTGGTTAATTGGAGCACCCGTTCTGTTCTATGAGGAGGAAATTTTTACAGCGCACATTGGAGCTGCCAATTGCACAGACTGATGAACAGAGATAGGCTACTGGTTAACCATAGTTGAGGTAAAAAGGAGGGAAAATTAGAAATGGTGATAGGATGAACATAATAAGGGAGGAACGCTCTGTTCTGGTTTGAATTTAGTTGACAAAAATGTTATGGAGAAGATGTACTGCTTCAGATATGCTACACACCTGTAAAAGCACCTGAAGAAGAATTCTTGGAATCCTCCTCCTCTCTCTCCCTCTCTTTTAATACGAGTACTTTTTTGGCGTAAAACTATGAAAATAATAAAAAAAACTAAGGAACGAAATAAGACGAAGTTCCCCAGAGCTGATCCAGAAGCGCCTTAACAGATCCACCCAACGCTTGAATCCAGAAAAAACCGCCTGTTTACACAGTATTGTTTTTCTACTACTGGCCTACGTCCCAGATCAAATTCCTATTTCTATTTAAAGTAAATTGGTGTTCCGAAGCATCGATATTCAAATTATAAAGATACAGCGTGAAATGTGAGAGATATGTTCCTGACAGCTGAATAGCCACGTAGTTTGAACTTCCATGACACGAATACTTACTCTCAAGTAATGCTTGTTTCGTAGAAACCTATTGAATTGCTAATAGTGAATCTAGAATCAGCTTTTTTAATCCGTGCTCACGCTATGTTCATATAATTCGATCGCAACGGCGAGAAGTAAATACACTGTACTGTAATTCCCTTCCTTTTCCTCTTTTACCACAATTACTGGGGATTTGTTTCCTCTCACAAGCCTCACTATTTTCTGATCACTTTTCAGCCGATAATAAACACAAGCATAGGTTTATGTAAAAAGAAACGGCTTAGCATCACAGCATGGATTCTGAGATGTCCACCAAGGCCAAATTGACCCTTTAACATATGTTAGGCCAGAAGATATCGTCGAGGAATAATCAGTAATACTTACCGTATTCTTCATCTTAATCTCACTGATTTTCACCTGTCATAAATGGGCCTCATGTGAAGTTATCGGGACTGACCCGTCTTAACGTTGCAGATAATACTTACTAGTTAAAATGTAGTGTGAGCCGTACGAGCCGCACATTATGCACACACAGTGTACTCCAAACGGCCGTAGGCAAGGGTCGAGATCGCGGTGCGGGCCTGCTGGGCAGAGATACGGAGGAAAATCGATACGTCGTGACTTCTCGCTGCTCCGGGAGATGCAGCAGACAACCAGAGTGCCCGCGCCGCGGTCCCGCCCCTTGGCTACGGCCGTTTGGAGTTCACTGTACAAAATTCCACCTAATATAGCTGGGACCGAATAAAAATAAAATATCTCAATTAATTTAGCTATCAATTCAGAACGATTCGAAACGCAATGCAAAATTTTTGAAATTGAAAGAGAGGGGGAGCTCTAAGCGATTTCTCATTGATGCTCCAGAGTTGTGATCTTCGATCTTTGTTGAGAATTCAAATTTTCAATTAATTTAAAGTCGAATTTTCGAATTCGGATATGTCTAATGCATTATTCGGTCCTAAGTATACTATCCAATGAACTACCACATGTATTGTGAATATCTACTGTGACTATACAAAGGCCAAGATTTTCAGCGCCCATAGCACAGAAGGTCCCAAGGAAACGTTAAGCCTAAGGAAACAGCAGAGCTAAATGAGTACAGGTTTCGGCCGTTTCCTAAATTTGGTTACCTGAGTAGTTAAATTACGATGAGTGAATAAAATATGTCTCAGAGGTGGACTCTAACCGTTTTGCAAAAGCCAGAGCCTCAGGGTATGTAAAATATGAATTTCTTCCCTGAAGGAAACACTATTACAAGTAATTGTAAATTGCACAAGAAGGGGAAGGTGAGACCTCTCGTGAAACTGCGACAAAAAGCTCCTTCCCATGCGCTTATTTCTTTTATTGCTGCTGAATCGTTGGTGAAATAAGTGCCAACTGTCGCGCACAGCTTTTTTAAGGCCGAATTTAGAAGGCATCAAAGTTCTGCGTGGAGTAAGCAACACAAAAAGGAATATCGTGAATGACTAAAACGCAGTCGTTTTCCTGGTGGATAACAAGATGAGCAGGAAATAACGCGCGCACATCCAGAGAAAACACTCAACGCATCCAGAGAGGAATTAGCCAGCACAGATTGGGCAGCTTTACGCAAATAATGGCTTGCCTTTCCAACATAATCAGTAGAAATCCTAGGTGTTACTCTACCTGATATAAATTCCCTTCTACAGCTACATGTCCCTTTAGGAGAATGATTGGCGCCAACCTGCTGCTGTTGGCCATCATTTCAGCTCGGCAAAAAATGAATAGAGGACAAAAGACCACCCGTTGCACAGCTCAGAGCTATTCTATCGCCATTACCACCTGTTGGGACCTCGGAAGGGACGGAAAGGAAGTAAAGAGTTGGTGCATTCCAAAAAGTAACAATTCCAAGGTGGACATTCACAGGAGAAGAAGGAGAGGAACAGCCCGTAGATTGCTGTCGCTGCTCTCTCATTATATTTAAGCCCAAATAATGTGTTAGATGTGTTAGAGACTCGGATGTTCGATCTCGAATATATCCAGAATTCGACACGTAGCAATACGGCCATGGGGAAAATATTATAGGAAGGGATATAGGAAGCTCTCTTTTACCGAAAAGTTGGAATTTTCGCACCAATTCCCAAGTTATTTTCATAGTCAGCTAGTAACTGCATAAATAGTTAACTTATTTCAAGAATTCAGTTCTTATTTGGGGAAAAAATCACACATGTATTTCCCATAAGGGAGTACCATTTGCCTTTTTCAAAACATTTTACCAACAGGGCTAGTTCAACATATTCTTCACTCACTTCCTCCTTACCTCATTCTTCCTCTAGAAAATTTTTTTCCGTAAATTCCCTATCCATGACGTGTGGACCAGATGGCTAAGAATGAACTCCATTCTGGATTTCAATGGGATATTTGGTCCTAAACTCTAAACGGTCGTAGAAAGGGGCCGTTACCACGGCGCGGGCACTCTGGTTGTCTGCTGCACCAAGGCAGCGGACCTGCTGGGCAGAGACACGGAGGAAAAGAGAGCGCCCGCGCCGCGGTCCCGGCCCTTGTCTACGACCGTCTGGAGTTCACTGTACATTCATTTGATGTTAAATACATAAGAAAGGTGGAGTGTTTCCGGCTTGAAAAAGTGAGTTTAGGTAAAATCAAAGGCGCAGAAAGAAGATTCTAATCAACGTTATTCTTCTTGCTCTTGCAAGCCTCTGGATGACTTTTTTCCCCGACTGAAAGCCCGAGAAAAACCCTCAAATGTGCGAAACTAAGGATGCGCAATAGTGCACGTACGTATAAATACATTTCCCCCCTCAGCCACCAGCCCTCAAAAAACAACAGCTTTTCAGGGCAAGAAATCTCCGAAGTGCTCATCCCTCGTGACATACGTGACAATGAGATCTGTGATAAACAGGCAGAGGACGATTCATGATCGATGGAACCAGGGTTTGTCGGAGCTTCCGTACGTTCTCCTCCTAATTCGCTTGTTTTCAATCAGGAATTTTCTGGCGCACGCGTGTTCATTTGAGCGCGAATGTTGCTGTGCCAGCAGGCACAACGTCGTCGCCGCCGCGTGAAACAATACGGCTGTGTGGAAAGAAAACATCAGAAAAACGCGTACGACATGAAAGGAAATGCGAATAAAACATAGGGGCAAGCGGCCGACTGCCCAGCTGCAGAATTTCAACACGCTCGAATAGGTTAACAGCCTGATTAAGAACAACACACGCAGCAACCACCGGGCAAAGTGGGGAGAATTTCGCAGAAAGAAAGTAGGAGAACACGTGACAAAGTTGAAGTTAACTGCTTACCACTTGATGTTTAACATGCAAGGCCTCCTCAACGTTAGTGGCAATGGTTTGCAGGGCGCGATTCCGCGATTCCAGATCCAGTAGCCGTGAATCGCAGGCCATCTGCACCAACGATTGCACGTGGATCCCTAAAAGCACAATATGAGAGGTTTTTGCTACTCAAAGCACAGCCGGAGAGAAGACACAGTATCGGATTTCGTTCTTTGGAAAAAGAGGGTTCAGGGTGTGAACAGATGATGCTTGGACCTGATCCTTGCAACAAATTTCTGGAATTCATAGTTCTGGAAGTGTCACATTCTTTGACTATCTGATTACTTTTTCATTTATTATACGTGTAAATGCGCATAATCTTTGATATAAAGCCATATAGAAATAAATAGTCAAAGGGCGGAATATCCCAAGAATCATGTTTCCTGTAAAGATGTTCTGTCCGTTTCACTAATCTTGCCACTTGGAAGGCTTCCAAGTTGAGGTAAGTCTCGTTAGTTGTTATAGGCGAGATATGTTTTGGCACGCTTCCAGTTACCGATAGCGCCCAATTTCCATGATTTGTCGTGAAATAAAATGCGCTTCGTGTAGCTACACGCAGATCATGGAATTGCCCTTATTTTTGGAACAGACAGTAATTCTGTTGTAGGAAGGGAGGGGGGATGGGGAGGGGGATCCATGAGGATGAACATCATGAATACTTTCTATCCCACAGTTTAATTTAGTTAAACTAAAATTTTTCAAAAAAAAAAAAGCTTCCACAATATAAGTTCGCTGCTTGCCTTCCGTACTGAATCGATTATTGATTATTTTTGCAGTAGTAGTAGCTGCTAATACTTGAAACAAGAATGAAAACAGCCAAACCAATTACTCTTTCACAATTAAAATTGGTTTACACGAACGGAATTTGCCATCATCAAAACAATCACTTTTCAGAAGCAGCAATTAATGCAGGTGGTAATCATCAAAGCGCTTGGTGTATTCCTTAGTTACTTACGCAGAAAAACTCGTATTCTATTAGTTATGAGAATCAGTGGCATGGAAATCTGAAGAAAATTAACCTATTCAATGAAAATTACCATTCAAAATCCCTAAGGCTACAATTCTGGATCTTGGCTATGGTTTACATGCTTCCCCCTATCACCGGTGCTATTCCTTGAACAGGGTAAACGAACGCTTGTAACCTATGAGCATTCTTTACCTACATTTTTAGAACTACCTCCTCACTAAATTGAGCGAAACCCTGTGTTATTCTGCTTAGGCTCAAGATTAGACATGTTTTACCACCAACAGCTGATTTGGTCTTTGTCCAGTAATCTTAGCCTTGACCCAAAATTAAAGCACCGGTGATGAACGTTACGAAATCCTCAATAAGTATCCGTAATTTTTGCTCAGTCCAGAAAAATCGAATCCGCAAATATACGGCGCCCATATGCTTAGTGCGAAATCCATGCAACTGCCGCGCAGATAATAGCCATGTGGTCACGGAAAACAAATCTTGAATAGTGGTTTCTTCAAGCAATAAACTGTAAATATTTATCGCCAGTGGTCAGCGATAAACACCGATGTGGATAGGGGAAGGAATTTGAGCGGATGCGGCAATTCAGCGGGAAGCTGGATAAACTGGCGGAGTTCTAGAGGATCCAGGAATGTGAGGGGTGTTTGTTGGTAAACAAGAGAATCGCCCTTTTTCTGCCAGATAGAGGAGTTTTTCCTTCAAGGAAATTTAGGTGGGACAGATGTAGCGGTAATCTCATGTTACTCAGCTTATGCTCTAGTTCTATGGAAATATGGAAAACATCCAGAATGTCCAGAAAGTGATCAGAAAGGGATGTAGCAATTGTTGAAATGAGCACAACAGTGGTGAATATGACAATATCAATGCAGTAATGAAGCAGTAACAGAATTCCATTAGGGATTTACCTGATTGCCAGCTCAACAACCTCCAAACGATGGTTGGAACGTAAAATAATAATGCTTCCAAGGCTAACACAAATGGCACCCATTGATAATACCTGTAAAAAGTTGCTACAATACAAATATTCACGCAAAACGAGTAAATTCCCCTGGGTGGGTAGGATTACCACTCAAAGTAGCCAATTACCCGATTTGTCGATTTTCTCGTTCCGCATAATTGTGCGGTATGTAGTCATGTAAAGGCAGGAAATAGGTGTTCTGCACCCAGCAATAGTTTTCCGTGTACTGTTCCATGGGTTCCGTAAACGTGGCCGGTACCCAACATTGGATTGGGAAACCTGCAAAAAATCAACGGGAAAATCAGCCCAGTGGCAAAGTCGAATTAATGGAAATCCTGGAAAAACATCCGCGAACATCTGTTATTAATGGTGAAACGGCTGGGGAGCGTTTTTAGCGGCACTTTCAATGAATTTTCAGCTACAACAACATAACGGACAAGGGAAAAAAGGGCAGACTCACCAACATACTGCTTTGCTGAGACGAGTATGGCGAACACTGAAAAAAGTAGGAATAATGAGCAGCAGATGTGTCACTCATACTTGTTTTCTCACTTTCTTTCCCTACATCTTTTCCTTTCCATCCCTCACCACAGCGATATTTATTTTCCTCTCCTCACACCTCCAAACGAACCCAAACACAATAATTAACCCCTATTCAATCCCAGGCGCTAGTAACAAGGTGAGCCCGAGGGCAATCTTGGTCCTTGATGAGCCGCGTTCTTTTCACATTAGCCCGGCGCCACTTTCATATCCAGGAATTCAGGAAGACAATCGCTCACGCACTTACACATATCGTTATGGCTGCGAGAAAAACTGCTGTAGCAGCCCTACTTTCCACGTATTACATCTCATCTACTACTACTGAAATGACTAACGCTTCTCAGTATCACAGTCGTATACAATTACTAGTTACTAGTCAGTAGTAGATTACTTACGCTGACAAAGCGACGCTTATTATGCTGCTGAAGTAATATTCAATGCAGAGTGCTTGTTTGTGTGGAAAACAATCTATTTTCGTGGTGAGCAGCGTAAAAATTCTTTTCAGGGGGGATATTTGTTGTGGTGTTCTCTCGGAAATATCCATGATGTGGATTGGATTTTACGGATATCTCGGGCGAATCAACACATTTACACAAAAACGTGCTGGAACGTGAACCAGATGCGTTCACTGGGTACGGCAGAATTTGCTGGTGAACAATAACATATGCACAAAATAGTTGGATCTTTAGTTGATGGTCTGGATTCCTTGGATTTCTCCAGACTCACTGTTAGAATCCTCGAAGAATAAGGATTTAATATGTGATGATCACGTGAAGCGCAAATATTATGAGTAAAAACGCGTGCATGGCAAGGCCAGATGTGTGGGAAAATACGTAGCTGTGGATTCCCATCCAGCGGAATAGCCGGGCCGGATTTTTTCAGCTTGTTAAGATCCAGGAACCTGGGAATTCGACAATGCTATAAAAAGCGGCTTCTCCTGACCTTTAATTTGCAAGTGCAGGTGCGCCCCCGGCAAGGATTCCATTTCACTCGGCTTTTAGCGGGCCGGCTCAGTGACAGATTAAAAGATGGTGACGAGAGTGACATCTTAGTGAACGCGTTTTTTGACTCTTCACTCAGCGAGGCCTTCAGAAAAACGTGGTCAGGTGACTCTCAAAAAATTTCAACGCGACATCTCATGTTCATTAGTCGTCAGAAGGCTGTGAGTGTGCAAAAATCCAGAGAACCTCCAGGAATTACTGGTGCCCTGTGGGATCGCTTGATCGTCTTGGATTTTCGGGATAACATTTCGGTTGTGGACCCCAAACTGGTGAGCTGTGAATGACGAGAGACGAGGTAATGCAATTCAAGCCGCGATTCTTCGTTTCAAAGTGCGTGCGTGCTCGTAATAGTTGAGTCGACTGATTCAGTTATGGTCGCGTCGCCAATTGTGCACGCTAAAATGCAGTTAAACGTAGCGTGGTCGCGACAAATTCGCGACATTCCGCCACAAGAAGATTCGGCCTGTGGGATAATGGCAGAAGTAATTCAAATGATGTACCACAATTCGTACCAGTGATGATGGCAGTAGTGTAATAGTAGTTGAGCTTGTCGATGATGTCATCGTCCACATGGAACTGTATCGACTTGACAGCGCTCGCAAAATAGTAGAGTAGCATCGCCGCCGGCTCACACCATGCCCAGTCCTACGAGCCACTCGCGCTGCAATCCTTGAATACGAGAAAATCGCCGACACCACTCACATTTAGGCGAGAAAAGCGTTGCACTTGCGAATTGCAACAAGAAAATGCACTAGCGAATTCGCCCGACACCACAGGTAGCTCTGGCATGTGCGTATGGATGTGAAATGTGGAGAAAACTCGGATACACGGAAATGTAGAAGTGGTAGATGTACACAAAAACATGTTCACACGAAACGAAATGAGTGGAAACGAGCTGGTACAGGCGTGTGAAAGTGTTGACGAGGTCGGACAGCGAACTCGCACAGAACGGAGCTGCATTCTCGAGGAATGAGTTGCTTCGGCCCGTTTTAATTACTGCAGCTGATTTGGGCTCGCCGTAAATACCGTGACTAGGCAGCGCCACAAGCACTATCGCCTCCCTCGGCTCTAATGGGGACGACTTAAACCAAGGCGAAGCTCACGTGTACGTGAAATTGAGAATGTGAGGGCGGAAGTGCACTGCGGCACCCGGAGGGACAGAGCCGAGGCGCCTGGGGCCACAACGTTCAGGTACGGGGTGCGGACTGATTAGGCGAGTGACGCGAGGAATGAGTGAGGGACGTGAGGGTGAAGATGGAGGAGGTGGGTTTGAAGGGTTCGGCCACAATTCAGGTCTTGCTAGTCTCGATGGGGCGCGGCGCGATCGATTGCTAGCCCGAGGCAATGCACACGTGCCGAAGTCGGGGCGGCCTGGCCCCCCGCCTTGGGACCACTTGGTGTCGTGGCCCGCCACTCAACCACCACCCGCCCTAATTAAATGCTCCCCAGAACATTCACCGTGTTCTCTAATTGAAGACGTCTACACACGCGAGGAGACGATCCCCCCGGCCATCCAGCCAGCCACGATCCCTGAAATGAAAGTCCTCTTCCGTTAGGCATGTACTAATTTAGATGCACAATAGCTGAGCGCACTTTGCTACGTCCCTCAAGGGCTTGAAGAGTTCGCGAAATTAATAAGTGCAGCGACTCGAAGTAACAATGCCGGCGCCATCCATCCATCTTAGTATTAGGAAGCAGAATTCGCACACTCTCACAAGCATACAAGCGTTTTTTCGGAAATCCTTTCAGTGTGAAGACATAGGAAAGAGTTTTTTAATTGAAGGGAAAACATAGTTCCAGGAACATATTTCACTGGATTCCAGTGGTTCTTCAACACAATAAAACTAGTTCGCTTTTCATACACGAGAGATGATAACTATGTATGTAGTCCGCTTTCCATTTTTTAAAACAGGAACTCTTAGGATCACAGCGGCGCGGCGGTTTTTCTTCCTTGGAATCGCTACGCAAAACATATAGTCACTTCTGAATCATATTAATGGAGCTCTGAAAAGGGCTCTAAAGGACTAACGACATTAGTAGAAGGTCAAATAAACAAGGAACGTCATCCCCACTAATGTTTAAAAGTCCATAAGAAGGGCAAAATTTGTAGTAACAACAAAATTACGTAGGCTATTTAACATGTACTTCAAATCCAGCCATTTCAATAAAAAATTCAAAGTACTCTAAATATTATGAAATATTATGAAAACACAACTTTCAATGTTAATACACACATCTGTAATCAACCGCACTAAGAATATTAAAAGCTAATTTGTTGTATAGTGATACTATATAATATTTTAAAGCTACTACATACGTAGTTATTAAATGGTAGATAATCTATTAGAAAAATAATACAATAACATAATTATTATACATATAAGCAGCTCGAATCACCTTCTTTTTGGAGCAAAAAGTTAATGTTTCGGTCATGGAATTCAGAATTTTTACCAAAAAAAAGTTTCATTTGAACCTAGAGATTTTTCCAATCTCAATCCAAATGTGTACGCATTTTAAGCTTATTTAGGTCGGCAGCGAAAACTTATGTTAGATCCGAAATCTTTTTTGGAACTTTTCTTTTCTGGAATCTTTCGCATTCAAATTCAGATTTTAGGTTTTAGAGAGATTTTATAATATTATTATTATTTGAACTTGAGATTTTAGGCAACATAGTGCTGCAAATCTCATGGCACTGTGCATTCAGTGGTTTCTCTTTTAGGCACCCTTAGCCATTTCTACCATGTTTTGCACCCCTTTGGATGAGCTTCCTCTTTGTTTTATGCTGAATCATTTTGTGTAGATCCACGTGTGCTTGAGTACATCTACAGAAAGGTGAGGATTTCATGGTTCTTTGCCCAGAAAGATGCTCGTTTTGGCAGCGTTTCCCAAAAAAAAAAAAAAGAAAGTTAATGAAGAAAAAAAGGAGGAAAAGTTCTTGTGCCGTTTTTCTTCACCTAGTGTCTTGTTTTGGTTTCAGCTGCAAATGTGAATAGTAGGTTACCATCCTCGGCTATAACAACTGTCCCAAAAATCGTGATTATTCTACTACTACTACTTCTGCTAAGTGTAGATGAACTTCCAGCATTTTATCTCACGTATAATCGTATTCTTTATCATGCTGCACCTGAGCCAACGTGGCAGTACTTACCCCTTGCAGTTCGGCATTTGGAACTCGTCCAATGCGCAAGATTGCTTAAACGGACAGTATACTTTTATATGAACTAGTCGAAATTGTATCAATTGTATGTAGTTATTACTCGGGCTGAGAGTCATCATGGCTTCCTTTCTTTCCATCACTTTTTCGCTCCATTCCTGAGGTCTATCTCATTCTACAATATTCGCTTTCTCATTAATATTTATTTATTCGTATGTGGGTTCACTATGCTAAATTAGAATTGCAATGACGAAAACATGAAAAAAAATCCAGAAAGTTATGATTATGATAGCAGTCATTTTATAAAGCAGTAGTACGTGAAATGAGGATTTCAGAAATAATGGAAGCATTCCGTGATATAATTTTATATTGTGTTTAGCCGAACCAGGTTGTTAGTGGATATATTTATTTCTTATCATGCCCAGGTTCAAAGAAGAGAGAACATGGAGATCAATGGAAGCATTGTTATATTATTATATTAGCATTATTATATCATTATTTCATTATTATATTACCATTATCACATCATTATTATGTTATTATATTAACATTATTGTTATTATATTTGTATGTAGATCAAAATCTACATAACGGGTTTCAGATGTAATTTTGACTTAAATATTTTCTTATTAACTTATTAAACCCCGTAACCAGTGCTGATGTTGTTTCAGCGGGTCAAACGAAACCAATCAGTGATTGGTACAACGTGCGGACAGCTGCTAGTTGCAGGAAAACCGCATACAAGTGGCTGGACCGATTTCGACCACAACACACATACTCCTGGGGTTGAGGAATGAGGAAGTAAGGAAAAGGAGTGCAGAATAAAGTACAAGCAATAAGCGCGTTCTCATAGACGTAAGCAACGTATAACATAGGTGGATTACATTACAACGACAACGTCTATACTTTGCGTATATGGTGTATAGTTCAGAGAGCACCTTGCGAGAAGAGGGAGTGTCATGGAGGGATTTACCTCGAAGAAGAATGGAAAAAGCTTATTCACACCTAAGGAGCCTTCTGTGCTGAGCGGAATTCATGCTCAATCCCAGGAAGATTCTAAAATCCAAGGTAATCTAGTAATTCAATAAGGCGACCTCATAATATAGTAAACCAGCTATGAACAAAAACTGGTGAGTTCCACGTGCAGAAGTCGTGCCACAAATCAAAATGGTAAAAATAGGACAATGGTGGGCATAAGAAATGCATAATCCGAAAGTGAAAAATGGAGAAATATGATAAAAAAGGGCAATATATCAGTTTCTGCGAACGAAAACCCCACATTCTGGAAGAGCGTAATTGCTGTGAAATTTTCGTGAACGTTCACGGTTCTGTGTCATAATGTACTGATCGAAAATTAGAAGTTCTGAATCACGCAACGTTTTTGCGAGCAGCTACATTCTCCTCCCAACCCTGTGAAACCGAGAAGAATTCTAAAGACTGTATCCATAAAGTATGTAAAACATTGTGATAGGGACAAAATATGTAGTGAAATATAACAGGTTGGGCTCGGAATATAACACAACCCGATCCGTCTGGAGTTTCACGAACTTTCCGCAAATGATCATGAATCCTGTTGCAGATAATAAGGGTCTTTCAAGGGTAATATGAGGTTAGCTAAGCCGGCAGAACACATATCCCTTATTCTATGACAGCAGAGTACAACAGCTTCCATGTACTTCTTATCCGACGTAACTACTTTCAGCGTAAATTTATTGTTAAGTAGTAACGGAATAACTATTAGGGATTTTGTGACGTTTATACGTCGGACCGAATAGATTCCAATTCGGAAATTCGATCTCGATTAGGTCGAAAATTCGGATTTTCGTGAAAGATGAAAAACATGAGTCTTGAGGAATGAGAAGAGGAAGTTTAGAGCGTTTTCCGCGATAAAAATTCGCATTTTTCGGATCGGATTCTGAATTGATAAATGAGTTATGTAATTATGTAGGCCATTTGACTTTAATTCTGTCCTTAGTGATTAGACGAAAAGTTCTGTCTCATGTTTTAACGACATTTAGAAATACCATCACAGGATTCAGACGTCCACATAAGCTCTAAGCTGCTCGCATGCCACTAGTTTCTGAGAAACCATTGGGTAATATACACATCGTGAAACAAAACCATATGATAACAAGTCTCTCTAAATGTTAATTTAAGGCAGCTGCAAACTTCAAATATTGTCTAGACGTTTCAGATATCAATTGTCGTTTCACTTTTTAATTAAAATCTCTATAGGTTAGGCATACAGACTGAAGCAAAGATTCGAATAGGCATGTTAAGGTGAAGACTCAGAGAAACAGTGCACATATAATAGAGTTGCGGAAAGTGTAATTAAATTCGCAGTGGGACTCTTGGGACTTTGCCTCGGCCATTTTACGTTGTTTCGGAGTTCTGAATTAGTGAGGAGTTAATAACCACATTGTGAATAACGTGGTTTATTATCTGATTTCTCGGTAATCGTGTACGAATTACCAGTTCTTAGGATATTCGCACGGAAATGAGTTTATCTTAAAAGGTCGTCATCAGAGAACAGAGCGCAAATACTTGCTTTACTCAACATACAAGGCAAGGATGGAGGAGTTTGTGAGCACATGTGGCGATGGTCATTTTGCTACTAAATAGTGAACGATAGTAAACAATTAAATATTAATAATTCAAGAAATATGTGAAGTATATTCAGAACAAGTGAGAATTTCATCAATTTCATCCATACATTTTTCTCACAACTGAGAAATTCACGCAAATTTTTCCGCAAATTTTGGATGATAAAATGGAGCATTTACAGCGACTCGATGTCCGAACAAAATCGTTCCACTCAGAGATTTGAAGCATTTTTTCCAGAGAATCCCAAAGAGGTGCCGGAATGAATATTCTGCTTTACCAACCTGAAATGACTTGGATATTTTTCCGAGTCAACCGAAGAAGTCCAGTGCTCCCATTCCAGAATGTTCCCGGAAAGGTTCTGAGAATCTAGCTCACTCAGAGTGGGCAAGTTTCTCGAACAAAATGTGATTTATCTCACTTTCTTTACTCGTCATCGTTGACTGACGAGAGTCCCTCTAACAAGGTATGGCTTTTTCTCTTGAAAAACTCGTCAACCCAAGAAGAAAGCGTAGGCGTTAATCTTCTCGGAAATGCTCATAAAAACGAGAACAGAAGTAAAGTTGAGGGAACGTGAGAGCCGTTACCACACATAAATTTAGCAAATCCGCCATGTTCTGGAAATCCTTGACCGTAAGTTCAGAAATGGCAAATGCACCGAAATATAAGGTTTTGAGAGATTCGTGGAACATAGGAAAGTAAGGATGGTTATAGGAGTATCCGAGGATTCCCCCTGTACAGAGTGAAAACGAAATCTGTACGATGAATTGTGGAATATGTCCCAGAAAATGGAGTTAGCAAACGAAAATTGGACTGGTAAGGACAGCAAAATGACAGAGCATTCAATATTTCGACTTCGTGGATAACTTTGGTATTTTATACTGTAAAACAGCTGACTCATAGGGTGTCGCACAACATTGACATTTGGTTAACATTTTCAGACGCAAAGGTGACAACTGGACAACTGCTCATTTTGTTTTAAGCGGAAACAAAAGAAGAGGACTTCCTGTTACATAGTTATGCTGGCTACAGAGCAGATTAAGAATCTCAGCAGCCATGGTTGTTTTTTTTTCGGCCGAGCATATTGACAGAAGTCCTGAAATCTGCGGCGATCATTCGTCATTGTAAGCGTCACAATGTTGATAATCGGCAACAACTGAGAGTCTTGTTTACACTGATATGAGTGAGTATGCAAGACTTTGTGAACAGATATCGCATATCCCCCCTCCCCCCCCAGCCCGTGTGCTCAGTCGGGCTTTCACGAATTTCTCTTCGCTATATCATCATCGTTTTTCCACAGAGCAATCCAAGTGCACAATACCCATAATAAGAGTCTAATGCGCGGACATTTCAAGGCTTTACGCTTAGCGCTCCGATGCGTTCGAGGGGCCAGAAAAATGACGATGACGACGACGAAATTGTGGAAGAGAGAAGTAGCCATGGGGTTGGATTAGCAATCCGGCTCGCACAACTCTCCAATGCCGACAAGTGTAATGTCGCGGACAGGAGAAAGAAGTGAAACTGAGCAGGAACGTCAGCGGGGAGCTTGATACGCATGCATATTGTTCCGTGGTCCAGAAACGAGCTGGATTCCTGGTGATCTCATCGATTGTGACATTAGAGTAGCATGTATAAGAAGAGAATTTCGCATTGCTGCCTCCATATAGACGATTTGAGCTCCTCCATCTCAAACCTATGAGTGTTCAGGGTCATGGCGGTAGCAGATGTGAAGTGTCTTGTATTAGGTTGGCCCATAAATAACGACCCCTTTGAAGGTGAGCTTCGCAAGGTGCCTAACTGTAAAAATAACGGAAACGAAGGAATGACAAATTTATCCTGGAATGGAAACGGCGCACCCCTTGTGCTTTCTGGGCACGTATTCATGAACGTTCCCAGGAAGGTTGTGACCTACCCGCCCATTGGAATGGATGAGTTATCCCGGATAAAACGAGTTTTACCTTGTCTAAACGACTCGTCACAATATGCAGTTACAAATAATAGCACATAGAGCAAGAGATATTACATTTCTGCTCGACAATCTCGTCCATTCCAAATGAGCGGGAAACCCAAACCTTCTTGGAATGTTCATGAATCCCAGCACTGATCGTTCAGGAATTGTCTACCTAGCTCCTAAATTGCTGGGGTTATGAAATTTCAAATAATCTTGGTTGTGGACATTATTTTTGGGACATCCTAATATAACAACTCTATACTACTTCAAGAATAAAATGCGTAATAAGTTACGGAGTGAAATATATAGTATTTGGTTGAGGACAGAGGTTAGTGTAATCCCACTCATTAAAATCACACATGCGAAAACTATTTAGCAAATCGAAACGGTATTTTTTATTTGTTTATTTGATATTATGTAGTAAGCCAGACGTAAAAAGCTTGTATATAATAATGTTCAGATAAAACATGAACATATGATCAGAGACCTAGTATATCCCGACCTAAACGATGGATTCGATCCTAAAACTAGAAAACATGCGGACACAGAAGAAATTCGAAACACCAGAGACGAAAATGAGGGAAACTCGATGAGTGATGAGGCATCTGCCGCCCACATTTCACATCTGGTGAAATGCTTGCTGTGAGATGTTGTCGAATAGTGATTCACCACTAAATTTACCTCCGATGCCTCACCAGAAGCATCTTTCATCCCTGAGGACGAGCCAATGCTGCCAGTTGTGAGCTCAGAAACTCTTTAATGCAATCTAAAAGCAGTGGCCTCACAGCCTTCCACCAAAACAAGAGTCGACAAACGCTTTGGCTTTTCCCCTCTGGAATAGGGAGGAAAATTAGGCAGATGGTTGAAACAAAACGGTGAGTCTACCGCTCGAAGAGCGATCCGCGAGAGCATCTGCGTTCCAGCATTAAACATCCTCAACCGCTAGCGAGTTTTTACGCGTTTTGTACTGGCTTCGTGGCTGTTGCTCACGGTTAATAAATTGCCACAGTGAATTGGTTGCCTGTGGAATGAATAATGTGACGCGTGGATACCGTCCGGCATTGCTTTGATATTATGAGCATCGGCATCGCTTTCGCAGGATATGACGTGAGAAGGGCAGCGTTTCTGGAAAGATCCCAGAATTTTAGGTCATCTGAAGTGGGCGGAACTTCTCGGAAAAAGATACATATTGTGCTCTTTTTGCCATAACCTTGTCTAAATTGAGTATAGCGAATAGGGGGTAGATCGAATAATGTAATAGATAAATTCGATATTCGAATGTTCAAATTCGAATGAGTCCACAAATTGAAATTTGCGGGGGATGGAGGTCCCTATACCATTAGGAGAACGAAAATAAGGGCTGAGAGGCTTCAGGTTTTTGGCATCTTTGATCTTCTGGATAGATCTTTGAACTGTTATTCCAATCAATAGAACGTATCCGATTTTTATTCAGTCAACACTCTAATAACGAGTAAGCACTAAAATATATTTATTTTGCCATGAGAACTCGTTCATTTAGGAAGGCGGGTAGGTCACAATTTTCACGTGAACTTTCACGAAATCCACCAATGAGCACAGAGCATTTCCGCGATTCTCGATTTCCCAGTGGACTAAGATAAAATTGAGATTTACAGCGAAAGGCGTGCCCCAATCATTGTTTGCTCTTTTTGCGTCAATGACGTGATAGTGATTGAGTACAAGGGAACAGAAATTAAACAATGCTAGAATACTACGCAGCCCTGGCGCCTAGTGACGCTGGCGCTGACGTCTACATTTTTTACTTCAGAACCGTGCGTTTTAGATGCCATGTCGATTGAGTTCTGATATCAACAGAATCTGTTAGTTCGGAGCGTGATGATGAGAGAGTACCCGAAACGTGTGCTGAGCTGTTCAACACCTAGTCTCACAAAAAAAGAAGAAGAATACTAGAGATTAACAATAATGAGGAGCGGCTGGAAGCACGGCGGTTGATCTCGTAAGGGATCACTGTCCGTCCGTCCGTCCCC
>JARK01001362.1:0-15356 GCA_000688135.1 Ancylostoma ceylanicum | reverse complement strand
GAGAGAGAGAGAGAGAGAGAGAGAGAGAGAGAGAGAGAGAGAGCTAGAATATCTACTGATTTTCACACACCGGTCTCTTGGCTAGAACCGGACCGGGAGTGTGGTCACCTTTTGGCCCTCGGGTCGTGGATATTTTCATCAATAGTTCCCAAGGAGACTTCGAAAACATCTATTACATCTAGGATAATAAGAGAAAATGAGTAAATGACCACTAACATGGGAGATAGAGGGCAGTCCAATGAGCAAGGATAAGTAAGTCACTGTTAGCTTAAATGACAACTTGTTGCTAAGAGGGGCGAGAATGGCAGTAAGGGACAAAGATGACTTCAAGCCCTGAACTCGGCGCTATACGCTGCTCGAACTGCGTTCCTGCTGCGCATTTTTCAAAAAACTATCGTGTGCTATCGCTGAGATGAGTCCGAGAGGACCAAACACGTCAAGTAATGCGACTACTGGATAGGAGATTCAAAGCCGGGAATTGGGCGCTGAGGTGGACGTGGTTGTCCAGTTGATGGACAAAATGAAAAGGACGTCAGATACGATGCACAAACACGCGTAAACAGGAAGCCATGCCGCTCCAGCGTGCAGCCGCAGTACGGAGCCACCTAGCCGACGAGGATCGCAGCGTCGATGGTGGGAGAGCTCCGGCCTCTCGCACATCTGCTTCACTGACCATACTACTCGTTAGTGTCTCGACGTGGGGTCCTACGTAATTTGTTCATCACTCACTTACTACACTAAATTGGTCATAGTTATTGTCTTAATACACTAGATTAGTCATGGTCATCATCAAAGGAGAAAAAGAGGAAGAAAACTGGAAGTAAGAAAAGTAGACGTAGAAGCGAAAAGAAGAAGAAGAAATCCTGAAGTAGAAGAAACAGACGTAAAAGTATACCTAATGACTAAAGACAGAACAGTAAATGGTAATAGTAACAACTTGTAGCAACATCCAGTAATAACACGAGCTTGGTTTCCAGCATTTTCCATACCTGAAGATTTTTGAAAGAGACCCTCAGGAATGAGGAAGGGTCACATTGGAGATCTGTGGTCTTTATTGCTGAAACGAGCGAAGGAAATCCGGAAATCCGTTTATCCAGAAGAAAGTCTCCGCTTCCGAGCCCACATAAATTAAACAATGACTCCAACCGAATTAGCGGTATTAAATGAACAACGTTTGACGGCGTGTACCTTGCTATGTATGGCAAGATATTTAGCGCTGAGGTTAGGTACTTCCGGCTCCAATAGCGTCAGGACATTAAAAACGATGACAATTTGGGGCATGGCTTTAGGAAAGAGCTGAAGTTTTGCATGAAACCGGAAGATGAAAGCTGAGAAAATTCCTAAATGTGGGAGATTTAGAGAAAGAACCTCATTTATGTCTTGCCACAAGTCAGTATTTATGAATTCCTCGGAAAGAAATTCAGGAAGTAGAAGCTTAGATGATGCAAGGTTTCAGGAACTTAAGAACTTTCGAGAACTGAAATTCCGCTTTTCTCGATGAGTTGCCAAAAGTAGCGTTAAAGAATAAGGATGCGAAGGCCACGAATAAAGTGATAGATAGGCTTAGTTCTGAATAGAAAACAAACGAGTCGTGGATTCATAGAATGCGCCACGGAGTGCGTAACTTGAAAAGGTCAGTGAACGGGCCCCCGAGTGTATTTTACTCAAAGATGCAGAACTCATCGTGAATTCATACCGCACAGAGCTGAGTGCACGTGAACGACTCGGTGTGAGATTAAAAGAAAAATTTCTGCGAGATTATTAAAGAAGGATAGTGCCCCAGATGATTGGCAGTTGACTCGACAAAACCGCAAAAAGGCGATAGAGCGATGAATGCTGGGCGCCAGCCCGGCCAGCATTTAGCATCATTCTGGGGCCTCGGCCAACTCACTGAGAACAAAGTTCGCCCCACTACTGAGTGGTTCCTGAAAAGCTGCTCGAGCGTGAAAAAACCTCACGAAATCGCGGATGCAGAGATGAAGCGCGCTCTCACCTCGCCAGCAAAAAACGTGCAATATGCACGCCTGTGTGCCCGTGCTGCTGACGGCTTGCTGTCCAAGGACTCTGGATTTTGATACGTTCGCTTTCGCGGAACAAACCCTACAGAGGAAAACGTGCGAGCAGCACACGTGTGTTGGATGGCTATGCGGCAAAATTCCCGCCTGGTACTTGGCACAACAAGTGAGATGGATTCGGTTATCGTGAGGAGCTGGCGCGGGCCAAAATTCCCTCATGGGAAAAGTGTGTGTGATGTCACTCACATCAAGCGCACACTTGTCCAGTGTCTAGAAGGATAGTACGAAGGAATCTCATCTCTGTGGATGGAACCGCTGTACTTGCAATGCATACTTACATCTCGAGCGCTTCTCCAAATGAACTCGTAAAGAAGCACTTCTTGCTGGATGTTATTGCTTTTATGCATTCACGCGGCGCCCCGTACTTTTCAAATGGCCAATATTACCCGGAAAAAGTCGAACTTTCCTGGAGTGGAGTGAAGCAACAATCATTATTTCGCACTTATCACCGAGAGCAGCAACTATCACGACTTCCTGTACGAATGTTGGGGGAAATTGTTGGCGAAGATGAAATAGGCTTCAAGAATACAAGGACACTGCTGTCTGCCTTAGTGCAGCGCATAAAACACGGCCCGCTTTAGTATTCATGGAACGAACATGGAATTGTCGGCAAGGCCCATTACATGTAGAGAGGGCTGTGCAACAGAAAACGAGTATATCCGCTTCTACTGTTGTTATGCAAGAATTCCTTGTTGAGAATAAAGCTTTGTAGGCGCAAAACGCTCATTAATCAGCAGCTAGCACTACCTTTTTGTCAGCATTCAAAAGCACGTTTGAGGATTGCCAGCACATGTTAACCAAGCGGTAATTCGCATGAGTTAAGTTGCATCTACAAATATATTTGCAGAGCTTCAGGATAAGAAGTTGTCCATGGATGTAACGTAGGCTTGTTTGAGGATGGAACTTCCTGCAAATGAACGGATTTGTTTCGTTTTCCGGATGAGATGCGCCAACGCGTCGTTTTTGTCATGAAAATGAATTGGACGCAAAACGTACTTTGTAGAAAGAATTGCTTATGCTTCGGGCTTGTTTCACGCCAAATCAATTCTTTTGAAGGGACATGTCTGAAGAGCAGGAAGGGGTTCATCCTAACTGGACACATTCTCCTCAAAACTTTTCCTTAGTAGGCCAATAAAGGTGGAAATACTCAGGAGATCTGTTGCTGTTGATGTGAGGAAGTAAATGTTCCTTTGTAGATTTGATAGGCGAATTTTTATGTGAGGTTCAGCTTAGAAATTTCGTAGATATGAAGCAGAAGAAGAAAACGAAAACACGAATAGCAAGGCGTTTTTAAAAGACTTGCGATGGTAATTTGAACTACTAGTAGTAATCGCTAAAAGAAACGGACAATCTATCAGCAAATCGAATACTTCACGTAAGTCAACTCCTAACTCAAGAACCTATTCATACATTTGATTGTTCTAGGAAGCAGAAGCTTGAGGCTGCATACATGCGGTTAGTTATTCTGTCCTCAGTTACTTGTTACTCATACTACTCTTACTACTACTTACTTACTCACTCTTGCTCTTAGTTGTCACCAAACAGTAGTTACTTATTTATTTCGTTAATTCTGAATCGTTATTTTAGCAACAAGCAGAATCTCTCAAAGATTAAACGGGCATGTATGCTCTGAATTCCGAAGCTCCCCTAGAGAATATACCTTGATGAAAGTAAGTTTTTTGATCTTTCAGGAAGCTACTAGCATTTTCCCGATGAGAATTCAGTGGAATAGAACTCGGATGCGGAACCACCTATAGACGCACACGTATCTCCCGCTGTCCTGGAAATTAGATCTGGAAAAACGCATCTCAACACTGCGTGCTTTAAGCCACACATATGTATGTAGTTGTTTGATCTCCGCGTGGGAGTATTTAAAACTGGAATGTTCTGGAAAAGTTGTTTTGCTGGAATAAGAAGTGGCAGACTCATGTGATTGCCATGTTACTTAATTCACGATAAATTTAGTAAGTACATTCTTGTTCATCAGTTTCTCTACATATGTAGATTGTAGGTAGAAGGTAGGAGGGTATGGACAGATGGCTAGAATTAGCACATTCCCTACTAAACCGAATCCTATCGTTGAATAATTAGGTACAATAAATGAGGAGGAACATGTCATAGCAGATAGCAATGTCCACGAATATGCTACAAACCCCCTTTTTATGGATTCTGTTCCATAACCTAGTTCTAGAGGAGAAATTGAAGTATACAAACGAACAGAAATGGTGCAGTGTAGTTGAAGCTGCTTCTGAAGAGCGGCTCTCGCGACGCAGTAACGTCATCGCTCCGTTGGTTGTTTTTCATAATACGACTGTTTTTGTCACTCAGGTGTTAGCGTATTTATTATGCGTGTTAGTAATCGAAAGGAAGCCAGCACAGAAACTGCAGCAAAATCTGAGAGGAGAGTTGAGAAAAAAGATAAAAAATGATAATGAGGTGTGCCGAATCAGCTGAGGGCTACTGAGTCCTCATCGGGATTCGTCTAACTATTACACTATATGCTCTCCAGCGTGATGGTTCTGATACCACACCAAATCTTTTTTCTCAAGTTTATAATCCTACAGGGTTTCTGCTACGTATTTTACTGGGATTTGTTAGTAGTTGGAAAAAATGAAGATTTTCCTGCAAAGATTCACAAATTTAGCATTTTCAACCATCTTTAACAAACTCCCTCTGTGAGTAACATCGGCTTTTCTAGAATCCGCTTCTAGTTATAAGGTGTGGAGTCGAGTCATGAGAAAACGAATGTGACTATGAAGAGAAATAAAGATACAGATCGAGAAAATGAAGTGAACGAGCAGTCAGCACAAATCCTTCACAAGGAAACTTTGCAAAAATGAAAAATGGTTCAAGAAAGTTTGGCCGCGACAGCGATTCTTGTTTCTCTGCAGGTAGGTCGTCATTCCTTGTGTTCTTCCCACATTTGTGATGTGCTCACTCTCTATTTGACCACCCGAACCTCAGCTCCGAGTCGAGGATTTCGTCTGGTGCTGGCTTTAATTCTTCATTAAATTTTTGACAGAAAATGTTTGGCAACATGCTCATAAAGACGTCGAAACTTCGTCGCACATTCCCAATTTAACAACCTGATAGTTTGCAATTCCATAAGTACTACTGAATAGTTTCAAAATGTCTACCCGTAGTGGAATTGGAACCCATAACACCTTCCTGTCCTTGCTATCCACCGTAGCCCCACACCCAAGGCTAAATTGGAAAGTAGCCTTCAGCAAAATCAAAATTAATCAGCTTCGAAACTATATTACGAGTCGCGAACCTAAATGGACTATTGCACTACGTTAGTGTGTAAAACTGTGAACGCCGACTGCGTTTTTCATCTTCGTCAACTTGTGATTGAAGAACTATGCTCAGATGTTTGGAGTCCCCCAAACATCAAATCGTTTCGCATTCATAGGTGCATTAATACCTTAGAAAACTTCATCTTTCAAACCAGAATAAATTCGGACACCGCCGACTGAAGCTGTGGACTCATGAGAAAAGCCACCTTCAAACAGTTTTTTCCGTACCAGGGCTATAATAAATTTTCCTAAACAAATTCATTTTCAGACGAGAGAACGGCCTACTTCGAGGACGTAGATAAAGAATCGTTCCAGTTCAGCTGAGCAGAGATACGTTATCTGGCTCCAAATCCGATTACCCACGTGCAGAATATGCTGCCGTCATGGTAAAATACAAATGGAGAAGTCCCATTGGAGGTGCTGGACTCCCGACGAGCGAGCACGACAGATTTGCGATCGCAACCAATGGGCGAGTGTCAGGTTGGTGCGAAATTAATTGCCGTTTCGCGGTATGACTTTTGGAAAATTCTTGTAGGGCCTGTTCTTCGCTTTCAAACAGTTCTTCAATATACCGGCTAGCTTCTTCCTGAACTTTTTATATGGTTCCAAAAATGCTGAATCGGCGAGATTCTCGGCTGGTAATGTTGTACGAGTTCAACTCAATCATTCTGCAGCTGAGGTAGCCCGTAATCTAGCCATTGTTTTGGCTCGGAGGGTCCTTCCGAGAAGACAGTAAGCTGCTGGTTCGCAAAGTTTTCTTCTGGCGATTTTGACCTCAAAGGAAAAGCCGGTCGCGGTCAAAGGGTGTCGCTAGACGATGAAGCGCTGAAAACAGCACTAGAATCCATATCCCGATACTACCACTCGGGTGTTGGCAGCAGACTTAGATGTTCATCATACTACAGTTGTGAAACACTTGGCCTTCATTGGGATGGTAAGAAAGATTTAATTGTGAAACACTTGGCTTTTATTGGGATGGTAAGAAAGATTTAAAGGCATCCCATAACCTGACTGATGATCAGCAATCCACCCGCTACACCATCTGTTCTAACTTACTCGTTCACCATAAAAAAGCGAGCCATTTCTAGACCGTGTGATAGCCGCAGATGAAAAATGGTAGTCGTACGATAATAAGAAACGTGGATTTGTATGAATGGAAAAACATTCTCCAGATCTAAGTCTTCCTTTAAACGATCTTCATCCTAAGAAAGTTATGTTGGCAGTTTGCTGGTGTTGTGAGGGTGTTATCCACTATAGCTTCCTGCAACCTGGTCAGTCCTTTACGGCACAGTCCTACTGTTGTGACCTAGATCTGATGTAAAAAAAAAATTCGAGAAATTTGGCCGGCAGTAGTAAACGGATTTGGCCGCTCCTACTTCAGGACAACGCTAGGTATCATACTTCGAAACTCACCTGACAAATTGACGCTGTTTAGCATCGAGGTTCTCCCTCATCCTCCTTATTCCCCAGACCTCTCCCCTATGGATTATCGCCTTTTCCGAGCTCTCGATGCGAATCTGCGACAGCAGCATTTTCTCGACCTGGGCCATGTCGGAATTGCTTTCCAAAATTTCTTAAAATCTCGTGATCTCAATTTCTACTGTAAAGGCATAAACTCTTTACATGGTCGTTTGGCAATGGTGTATTGAATGGATGGATTTTTTTTTGAGGAATAAAGTTGTGTTTCAGCCGAGCTACAACATTTTGGATTAGACTGTCCGTTTCAGCAATTAATTTCGCACCAACCTGAGACCCACTTCACCGTCATCATCAAAACAATGGGTACAAGAAATTTCTTACAATCAGGCCAAGCCGTACTTGCGGGATCTATATATAAAACATAGCAACACTTACGACAATTTTTTCAAAAATCTGGGCGCGCGCGTGGGCGCCAAACTCAAACGATGAGAAGGTGCCTGTAGGTGAACTGTAAAGAATGGAGTTTGGGTAACATCGGACACCATACAAAGCCTGTGGGGTCTCTGATACTCCTACCTAAGGATGTTATTGATTTGGATGTCGATTTATTGGTCGATGTTTATCGATTTTTCTCAGTTCAACTCCAAACCAGATCGGAATGTGCTACCTAGGGAAATCTACCACGCTGGTCACGAATCTGATAACCATTTTGCGCAATTATTACTGATTTATTGATTTTATTGATTTCTTGCGATTTTTGCTCGGGGCGTGATTGGAGCATGCTCGCATGGGTTATCCACAACGCTTATCGCGAATCTGATGATCATTTTTTCCGTGTGCTTTGCTTCGGCATGGTAAGAGGTGCTCATAAGGGATTAATGTTCTTTAGTCTCAAAAATTACGTGAGCTTTAAGCGCAGTTTGTGCAATTGGAGTGCGCCTCAATAATTCTCATGTCCATAATTTTGAGCATCAAACTTACACCTCAAGTGATTTCACACGCCTACGTTGACACTCAGCACCTAGTACTTCGTAAAAATATGGGCAAAGAATATGGGAAGCCGTGTCTGATCCGTTACGTAGCCGTGATTTACCAGCTTTTTCTCATAAAGAAAGAGTGGGGAAACCGCGAAAAAGTCGCGGTTATGGTAAGCAGCTGTTTCGATCTGGACACATAGAGAAGTGAGGTCCCCCCGGAGAACTATTTCCTGGGTGGAGGTTGAGGGAGAGGAATGGGTAGTAACTGTTTATGAAATTTTGAGTGAGGCGCTTTGATATGGCTCTTTTTAGAACAAATTTTGTGTTGTGAGAAAACGGGCATTCATAATTTTACAACCTAATATATTTTGGGGATTTGAAAGTAACTCGTTGATATTTTAGTACAGCACATATGTACTGACATTTGAACATGCACAATTTGTGAAAGAAAACAGCTGTTGCCAAGGGAATGGATTTGATAACTTTCACATAAAGCTTAAATAGTCCATGCACCGGCGACATTCATGAGACGAAACCTCCGAAGTTCCTCGTTAAGTCGTCGGGAAGTGATTAAGACACTCTCGACTTTAATCTATCTTTTAGTTTTCTTCCTCTATTAGAAACATTCAGGATACGCTATAATTCTCACGTGTATCCTTCACCTGTAGGCACCTAAAATAGGCCAGCCTGACGCCGGCCGCTGGGTCAGACATAAGCGTAGTGCAGGTGGAAGGAATCATCAGTTAGTTGCTGGAAATTTCAGAAGTCGGCTGTTATGTGTAGTTTCATGCTCCATGCTTGCTCGTTACGCTGCTGACGAGTCAACGAAGCCATACGGAGGTGTAGAGTGATACGCTGATGTGTCTTTTTTTTCAGCGGTAACGGCTACCTTCATGAATTGACCGCTGTAAATATCAACGTTTCTCATCAATGTGCTTGTCATCAACCCTGGTGGAGCATAGTAGTGCACACCATGCTTTCCAGTCTAGTAGATCGCTTGGTAGCTGAATGCCTTTGAGGAGAAGTATCACTCGGAACGAAAAGTAATATCGTGTAAGATACGATAGATACGATTGTGAATCCAAGCGCTTCTCTCTGGTAACGCGCAGATATGTTGTCATGTCCTTTGACAGCGATTGCAACGTTTTGAGCGTGGTGAGCACATTGCGCAATCGCCGTCGTATTCCTGGATAAGACAGATTCTGCATCGGCGCGTAGCGTCCAGAATCGCGATTTCCCATCCTGCTTTTTACTGTGCACGAATCTGAATAGTGGTCGCCCACCGGATTGCAGAACATTACAGAACACGCACGGCATGTGTCCTAGCATCGGGTCCGTGATGCGTCCATCCAAGCCTCGGGGTTCGCAGCATGACTCGGTTTCCGCTGGGTTTGAGGTTTTCGAGGGCGGCGTGTTTGTGCTACAGCTCGTTTCGAAGTCGCTCTTTTTGGTTGTCGGCTTCCCGAACAGGGACTTTTCGTACCGGTTAGTGTTCGGGGTCGTCTTCCTAGTCTTGCTTCTCGTCGATGACGACAAAAACGTGCTTCTCGTCGATGACGTTGAAAACGTCTTCCGGTCTCTCGTCACGTCTGAACTCGAAGCTGTCAAGGGTGGGGCTATTTCCTGCGACTTGCGCTCGCCTTGAAGTTGCTTCTGCAACTGCCACGCGAATATTGAATAATACAGTTTATTTGCCGACAGAAAATACTGTGCTGATACGACTATGAAATATGGCTAACGGATTGATCTGGCGGACGACTGGGATGACAGTCGATTAGAACAAGGCATTCTTTCGGGAGCTTCTCCGCACCCCTCTTCTGCCTCTTGTTCTTCTGATGAAGGGCAAAATGAGGTCGCATACATGGTGACGGCGGAGCATTGCGAGAGCCTGTAAATGTCAACATCGGCGTTATCTATCTATCGGATCAGTGAGAAACTCCACATGAGGAATTTACATACACCTACGGAAATTTTTGGCTCTAAGATCTCAGTATATTTTGGAGAGAAGGAGGGTACTCAACATTTTTCTAAAGATGAAACTTCCTATTACCATTAGAAATACTGTTTTCAGAAGTTCATAATTGTTTCACATCCAAAAGGTGTGGTCGAGTTGTTCGAGTCATGGGTTGAGGACCGATAGCGAAAGATCGATAAGACAGTCTTTTCCACAATGTGGATGTTCGCGAAATCACATGTTTTTTCGGACCGCAACATCCCTACCCGGTAGCAAAAGAAATAACTATTGAAAAATTTGTATCAGTTAACAAAGACCACTTCAGAATCAAAACGTCATGGAATTCGCTAGCAGGAACGAAACGATAAAAAATTAAAGATGCGACGTAAACTAGTAGGCAAACAGCCATGATCATCCTAGATTTCTAATGAAGAAGATTCGAAGTCATAGATAATAAAAAAATGAGAGAATGAGTGAAATTCGTATGATTCTGAGAGCATACTCAAGGAAGTGCCTTTAGAAGTGCGGTGGTTCGGTGGATAAATCAGCTTTCAACCAATGCTTCCTGCGCCCCAAAAAGATTTCGGTGCTCTGATGCAGCCGAAAACAACCGCTAACACGCGTCCAATCAGATGAGAAACAAGTCCGCCTGATCCTAGGTATTCTTCTTGTAAGTAGGGAAGAGGACGCTTCCAGTGCAGGTTGTACTGCGGAAGTTTTCCCCAAGTTAAGGGTTTTTCAAAACTTACAGGATGTTCTCAACGGAATTTTCCGTGGGTGCTGCCTTTAATAACTGATTTAATCTCGATCATTTTTTGATTAGAAAAAACTGAATTATTGAGAGAAAATCATTTCTAACCATTAAATGGATTGAAGAGAAATCGCTTTGCGATACTCCCGGCCGGCTTTGAAGGCGTTGATGATAGGATGCGTCTTGCAGGTCGCTGAGTCTGCTCCTCACGCTTCGCAGTTGCACATTGACGTCGTCAGTCGGTCCCATATGCGTGCTCGAGAGTCGGGTATGCTACACAGGACCCTGTCCTAAGAAGTGCAGAACTGAATTCTTGACTCTCTCACAAAACCAGCACGGTTTTATGCATTTCATTGCGAATGAAATTGAAGCTGTCTCGTCATTTCTAGACAAAAATCAGAGAAATGTTGACCAGATGCGTTGCAGAGTGCGCAGATGATCCTTTCATCTATTGCTTCTTAACAGTTTTCCCAGTACTCCCCTCCCCTAGTTTTCTTTGCGGAAGGTATCGCAGCTTTACACGGAGCTGACGGTTGTCTTCTTAAAGTCGTGCTGCTTGCTGTATATGCTCCCTTTCTTCGTTCCTATCGTCACCCGGCTCTGGTGAAATCTCTCTTTGTTTCGCTCCTCCCTGCGGAGTACCGCTTCCGTCGTCATGTTTTCGGTCGTACTCGGTTTGGTCTCTGTTTTCATATATCAATCGATCCATGTTCCCGTCGTCTGCGGGTGGTTCGTCCAGAAGTAGCCGGATTAGAGCTGACGAGCCCTCATCATGAAGGGTCCCTTCCTTTTTTAAGCTTTGTGAGCTTCGATTACAAGAGTTTCTTCGTACATCGTTTTATCATCGAGTCGAACTTCAAATAAACATCGGAAAAGAAGTGGAAGTTGTTCATCCGTGTACTGCATACAAGTATTGAAGGCATTAATTCTTTTCTTCTTTCCCCAGAGCTTTCTCGAGATCGGAGATAATGAGGTCGATTAACTTTACAGCGTACATTGCGTCAAGACACATATACTTCAGTCCAAGGGCGATGGATTCTCTCGAATGACGTCTGCTGGGCGAAGAAAGCGAAACAAATGCAGAACACCACAACGTTGTCCTTTCTGGGAGGACTTGTAGTGAATCCATTTGTTGTAAGCCAGTCTTGGTCGTATGCGATACATTGATGTATTGTTAGATTTCCCCAAGAATGACTGTGAGGATTGTCTGTATCTCCTCTGTGCTTCTGCACTGAGTGAGGTTGGCGAGAAATCGAAATTCCTCTTCGTAAGGTTGTGTCACTGAAAACTGGTTTGGGAAAAAAGGATAGGTTAATGATAGAAAGAATGGAGTAGGACCCTTCTTAATGCTGTTTATTGTGAAATGTGCTTCGCTTGAAAAGGTGTCGAAATGGTAGGAAACGCATATACAGTGCGTTTCTAACTATAAGCCACAAAAATCACCACATTTCTATGGAATTTACAATATTAACCATTATTACCAGTTACCGGAATTACAACGAATTACAACCAGTGAACGTTCCCAATAACAATGTAACCAATTACCAATATAAGTTCTAGTTACAATCACCATTTATAAAATTTCCGAAATTACCAAATTTCCATTCAACATTTACTGTGTTTCATCTTTCGAATTACTTATCGCATACCAGAATTATCATTTACCAAAGTTACCTTTTATCGAATTACCTTCAAAATGTGATCGCGTCCTCCCATTACATGTCGAATTCGTAAGGACAGAAGGCACTGTGGTACTTTACCATGTCCATAGTGCGTCCGTCTTCCCTGCAGTAGAGGCACACCAACCTGCTGTGGCAGTTAATGGCAGGACGTGGTCATGTGGGTCGAGCGACCCCGGCAGGCCTCGCACTTTTTTTCAAAAGGTGTTGTCACTTCTCCATCTGTGTGACGTAGGGGCGACAATGGGTTGCCCAATGCGCTCCATCGCAGAAGATGTATTCCGGAGCTGTAGCTATTTGCCCTTGGCCTTGATTACTGGCTCCACGGCGCAGAGAGGGACCGGGATCGAATTGCGTTTCTGTCTTGCCCTTTTGAGTGAAGCTTCTTACTTCTTTTCGCGATCAATTTTTACTCACCGATGGTCCCTTCTTTCGAGCAGGCTTGCCATGTTGCTTAGTACAACCTCAGAGAAGACGGTCTTTTTTGGCCAAATTTATGAAGATTTTTTAATTTGGTTCTTCATTCCCTTGATTCTTTGCTTTTCCTGTCCCCCTGGAGTTGTCGAAGTAGGTCCTTTTC
Organism: Ancylostoma ceylanicum; assembly: GCA_000688135.1. Lineage (NCBI taxonomy): Eukaryota > Metazoa > Nematoda > Chromadorea > Rhabditida > Ancylostomatidae > Ancylostoma > Ancylostoma ceylanicum. Next base: position 2,625 of record JARK01001362.1, on the reverse strand, counting down.
GGGTCTTAAACAGGAAAGTGATTGGAGCAGAAACCCCTGTTTTACTTTCCTTTCAAGCATTGATAGCATTTTTTCCAAAGAGGGAAATAATAAACCAACTGAATGGTATGTTTGCTGACCCTCAATATGGGCGATTTGTCGCTGGAGACCAGCATTGACACGATTGATTTTCCGTTTTACTCCTTTCATTGAGTAGAGGAGTTGCTGTCATCTTTCCAGCTTGAATTCCCATTTCGGCTAGTCGTTGTTGTCTCTGTTTCCATTAGCGTTACCACTACAGTCGGTTCTACGGCGGTGATCGTCGCCCCTGTCGTCGTTGTCATCCGGGCCTTGCACGACGTCTGGTTCTCCAGGTTGCGGCATCTGAGCACCCATGTTCTAAAAATCCTGAATTGAATACGATCAATGCTTTAAATGTACGACTTGGGTGCTTCAGTATTAACAGATAATTCATAAGAAGGGTAAGAATGAGAGGAGAAAATGAAATTTTATATTGTTTTTCAAGCTCTCTGAGAGCGAGGAAGACGAGGAGTGGTGTGTTCAAAAGGATGAGGCCGAGCCTCCAAAGTTTTTTTTAAGAGAGACGACTAAAAGTACTGCTTGTATCGATGGAAAAGAATGAGCGAAGCGATCGTGATGCTCCGTCCTTCTTATCTGATCTTGAAAGGGCGGTCGAATACATGCAGCTTAGGAACATAGCGCACGATAGCATGCCGAGAATGCAAAAAGTGTGAAGTAAATATCTTCTCCATATTTGAAAAGGATGACCGAAGTCAAGAAGTTCAAAATCGAACGAATTCTCCCGTTGTGAGGACTTCTTCTATATAGTATGCTTGTGACCGAATCGAATATATTCGAAGAAATGTTCGAAAGTTGGAATATTCGAATGATTCATTCATTCGGTTTATCAAGAAGGGAAGACATTCGAACAACTCATTCATTCGGGTTTTTCAAATCAGAGGTTATTCAAACAGTTCGTTTATTCGGCTGAGTTAAAGTGCTATTCGACCAATTCGTCCGAAACTTTTGCAACTTGCTATTTCGAAACACTATTTCACTCGAACTGGGAACATTTTTGACATCGAGGGAGAGCAGAGTGTCCCTTGCGAGAGGTTAGCGTGGTATGCCTTGGAGGCTCGTTGCTGCCCCATTCCTCTCTAACAGATCGCCTATCATAATGTGATATTCCTCCAGGTTGACCTAGGCAGGCGCAAATTGTTGATGGCTGCACATTCAGGTTTCTGTTAAGAAAAGTAGGGAGATGAGAATAATCACCTCGTTAACATACACATGGGAACTCTCATTATGAAAAACCTTGTGATCCTTTCTCCATTTTTTCTTACTAACCTTCATAGCACAAATTTACTGCAGCAGCCAATCAGATATGATCAGAGACTGTTAAGGACAGAATCTTTCGCAATAGTCCTAGTGTTGGCAGTAACTGACCCTGCTCGTTGTGCAGGATGCCAAGGATATCTCCTATTTGAGCTGCTAACAAAGGAAGTGCACGAACTTAAGTTGCGATTTCGAAACGGGACATATATGGTAGGTAGGCTTGTCTCAAACGATGTTACGGATTATACTTGAATTCTGCTAAATGGTTAATACAGACTAAAATTTCACGTCGATGATTTCCTACCGCACTGACATACACCGCGTTCACTGACACCGATGCAGCTGGGATGGCCGAGTGGATAGGGACACGTACTCATATGCAGAGGCTCGAGGGTTTGAATCCCGTCTTCATGTTTTGTTTTGCAAACTTCCACTTCTAACCTTTAACGGAATTCGGAGCTGTTCAGGATGTAAATAATTAGTTACTTTACACTATTTAAGTTATTGGAAGTTTTTCTCTATGTAAGGCCTGCTACTCCGCCTAGTAAAGGATTGGCTCGATGCCCCCTTGGAATTAGTCATTCTTCCAAAAAGAAAATTGCTCCAAAACACCTGTTCAATAGATATGGGCTTGCCCCCGAACTCGATGAACGGGGTGTTCGAAGGTGAACTGCGAGTTTCGATGTTCTCACAGTATATGTCCCAGTCAACGTCCATTTTCTCGTCATTGTCCTCTTCAATATCTTCCTCGTCTTCTATCGTTAAGTCACAGTAAGCCGCATCGAGTAGAACCCTCTCAAAGGCCTGCGCCATCTTGCGCTCCTGGTGAGTTGCGTTGGTAATATCGCCCTGACCAAATTTGGCCAGCAAAAGCGCATCCACGCGTGAGCAGTCGAGCATTTCAAGCGGTTAAAGAATGAGAAAGTGACCGGTTAGATTATATGGTATACCAGAATATTTCGTCTTACCAACGATGCCACATAAATTCCCAGTACAGAGCATTTATCTGCTATTTCCAAAGAAGCGCCCGTAGTTATTGCTCACTTACCTCCTGAACAGTTCTGAATTCCCTCAAACGTTAGAAATGGAAGTTTGCAAATCAAAACATGATGACTGGATTCAAACCCTCGAGCCTCTACCTACGAGTCCACAATCCACAATCCACTCGACCATCCAGCTGCACCGCCCTGAGTGACCGCGGTGTATGTCAGTGCGATAGGAAATCATCGACGTGGAATTTTAAGCTTGTATTAACCATTTAGCAGAATTCAAGTATAATCTGTAACCTCG
>JARK01001361.1:1888188-1898985 GCA_000688135.1 Ancylostoma ceylanicum | reverse complement strand
TTATGGTTAAGGGAAGAGTCGGAGTCTGCATAAAATCAAAGCAATAAAAACCGTGCAAATCGATTGTAAGATACATTCAAACTTGAAGGAATAAAACCTTGGAAGTGTTGAAATAAGTGGTGTTGATATGAGTAGGGAACCCTTCAACAAAACAAAGGTATGTGCGAATAGAGATGAAGCCAAACACACCATGCACACCCAAATTGTGAGAAAAATTTTCCTTTGAAAGCAAGGAGAATGCGCTCTTGATGAATCTTCGGATAACAACCTTCACTGCACACGTCTTTTATATCAGCTGAGGTAACAAACAAGCAATGAACAGCAGACAGCCAGCAAAATATGCCCCATCTAGTGAGATAATGCGATCATCATGAAAATGGAACCTATCTTCTGTCGCAGTATTCTACTAAAACCACTCTGAAGGTCATGGTATATGTAGAAAACATGCCACAACATCAGTTTTACCTTGAGAATGATGCCGATATATGTGCCGATGATGGTTAAATGGCTAACTATGAGTTAAAGGAAAAGGTGTGGGAGAACAGGTATTATCGCTTAGTTCTGCATCTTTACGATGTTGTTTTGGTATTGCATAAATGGAAAATCCTTGGAACCTGTCAGACAAGCCCTCACACCTGTCCAAAAATTGCTGCTTTGCTTGGGAATTTAAGTCCACATTTGTAAAAATCGTACATGTGTTATCATAACAGCCTTTTCTCTGGAGAAGAGCCCAAGAGCATTCTATTGCCTTCGTGTCAAGATGGACTNNTTCCCAGAATAAGCAGTCGTTGACGCCTCGATCATCGCAGATGACATGCAAATTGCTTCGTCCGTTTTACCTCCGTCTGTTGCGCCCAATCAGGTGCGCGCGCATAGCATACGCCGGCACGTCCCAAAATTTCTTGGCTCTCTGATCTCTTAGTGCAGCTTTAGATTTGTTGTGGAAAACACACGTTGCTGGGAAGAAGATGGACCTGAGTTCGAACTGGAGGATTCCTGAGCCAGGGCTCGAACCCAATATATCCATCCATGGAAAAAAAATCCATGGGAGGTATTTAACGTTCTCAATGGACTTTATCGACTCCGCCATCCGATTTACATAGTCGGATAGCTTAGGAAGTGCGTCTGCGGTTTTGTCTGCAGTTACGACCGCCTCAAGGTGTAGACCTGCTGATCACTTGTTCTAAGGGAAAGAAGGAAAACATTTCAGGACATCGCAGGCAATGTCATGAAAACGCTCCACTCACCATGACTGCCATGATGAACCCGATACTCTGGCACGCAAATCATTGGAGGCGTTTTGGATCATGGCTAGGAATCCAAAAATTAATCGTAAGGATGAGTGCACTGCTGTGACCAACGAGCTGGCGCCGTACCAAGACCTTTGCGGGTTTTGACCTACGGGGTACAGGTGCGGGCGGGGGTACCTTTCTACTACCAGTAGCGGCTTTACTCGTGCACAAGGTGGTCCGCTAACATCGCGCAACTACGGCTACACAGGTCAGCGCTAGTGGTTTTGCTTTTTTCTGAGATTGTTTTCGGTACTATATCTATCACCATTGCCACCGCACCCTCCACCTCACATTCGACGATCCACCAAAAATTAAATTCACTATACCACAGCTCTCACAGGAGGCTCCGTTGGAAAGGAAAGTGTTAGAAGTTCTGGCAATAAAGCGTCTATCACCAGAGACAAACAATAAGGATGAGATGATGGATGCATTGCTCCTTATAAGATAGCGGTGAAGATTGCAACAGCGTCAAATTTGTCGTACCAGTACCTCTCATTCCTATAGGAAGAGCACAACCATTCTGTCGCACAGTCGCATGTGTCGCTGCCCTGTTTGTGAATTTATAACTTGAGTTGCTCGCTTGGTCAGTCTGCTCGAATGACTGTTATTTATTTATTTATTTATTTATTTATTTATTTATTTAGTTATTTATTTACTCATTTATTTATTTGTTTAGTTACTTATTTATTTGAAGGCGTAAGCAAGTGCTCAAGCTGTAGACAATACATCGTCCATTAACGTGTGTGAAGCATCACATACATGGTAATTAGTACACAATGAAATGCAAATTAGTAAAATACACTTATTCTAGGAAGCCAGTGAGCGAGTTTTGATTGCATTTGTTGTTGTTATCGGATATCGGTAGAACGAATGCAATGATTGTATATTATAGGCCTGACGAAGGTATAAATATACCGGAAGCTCGCCAGTAAAGTTATATCACACAGGAGTTCTCAAGTCAATATCGAACAACGACTATATTGCGATTGTTGAGAAATCTGTTAAAAAAATCGAAAATAGGGAGCGTCCTCCCCAGCCAAGGTTATTCAATTCTGACTACGGGCGTGCGTGTGTCTGACGTCACTCAAATAATAAATGGACGAGTTTCCACAAAAAGTGCTGAGTGCGGCGAGCATATTAGCCAAGAACACCTCACACCCCGCAAAAGATTTCACACATCGTAATTCTTCACCGGTTTTTGCCACTGGCAAGTGTGCATCTCAAGAATGGAGTGGCAGCCATGTTTTTCCACGGTTCTGCATGGTTGTGGTCATTTGCTGCCTTAGAAATATCCAGTTTCATCGAAGATGCAATTAGGTACACGACTCTCATAATAACTCTGTCCTAGGGTCTTACTCTGTGATTGTGTAAATGAAAAAAAGCCAGAAAATCAAAGTAGTTGACGTCAAGTTTGATAATTTACAGTGGGCATCAATGGCGGTGACCCTTTCGCGGCCTGGAAAAGCACGCGGCGCGACCGCGCCGCTCACGATGGAATCGTCGCCGCGGTGGCGAATCTGGGTTTTCTTGTTAGTTGTTCATCCCATTTGATGGGAACTAATGAAAAAACTAATTGACTATAAAGAAAACCCCATAATTTGATGTCACGGAGAGGATTCCTGCTCGAGCGGCGCGGTCGCGCCGCGTGCTTTTCGAGGCCGCAGACGGGTCGCCGCCGTCGACGCCCACTGCACTTATAGTGGTCAAACTTTAAATATATTGCTAACAGGTCAAAAAGAAACATTTAATCGTATAGCCTGACACAGGATGAACATCTACAGATATTGATTCTTCCGCAAGCGAGTGTTTTCAAAATGAGCCAAGAGCAGTGGAAGGAGGATTTATGAACGCTTCCTGAGACGTTCCATGCTTCCCGCTCACCCAGATTGCACGAGTTTTTCGGGTAAAATTTGATAATTTTCATTAAATCTACCACCACTTATTGCAGTTGAGGGCAGGTCAATCCAAAAAATGTTTACTTTAGCTAAGAAAACGAAAATTTAGCTGTTTCGGCCTACAACCAACTCGACTTCGCCGCAAATTGCGTCGCGCTTGCAATGACCATCGTTTACACTTCATCCCCTCGTGATGAACTGTAAACATAGCTTTGCGGCTAAAATCAATATCGCTTTCCTGAACCAGGAAGCACTTCGTTCAGGCGAAATTCGCGATGGAAATTGACTGCGCTTGTTCATGCGGCACAAAACCGACTCTTGACTAGAGCGGCGCTCAATCCTCTAGCTGGAGTGGAAAGCGCACATGTCCTTCAGACGCAGGTAGTTTTTCCCTGTTGAACAAACACATCCAGCTGCAAAATGAAGTAAGCACGCAGCATCATTTTCTCTTAAAAAATGCATGATATTAAACAAACTTTATGCATTTGCTACTGCCTCAAAGAGCGATCCAAGGCATACCTAGAAATGCGTTTCATTCCATGTCCTTCAATTTCCGGTTAATTTAAAATTTAGAAGCGACAGACCGAAATTATGGAATTTTATGTACGCCATCCCACCATAAGGGAAGACGGCTGTCGAATTGCCCTTCATGTAATGCGGAAGTGTTTGCCACTTCCACTGGGCCACATTCTTGCAACCGTCATCTTGAAAACTTCCTCGAAGTTGGATAAATGAAGCGAAATCGCGGGCTCCAATCGATATATCGATTTAGGGGAGGTGCGTGGCCGGGCCTACTCGACCCTCCCACTTGGCGCATGGTCTTAACGCATTTCTTGTCCAGGGCTAGGATTCCTGAAAGCAAAACCACACGAAACCAGGTTAGCAAACCAACTTTTGCGTCCTGCGTCTCTCAATGTTACGTAGTCTATAGGATAACCAATTACGATTGCCATCGTTGGTTTGCATGGTTAGCGTTTCATGAATCTCAGACCAGGTCCCGCGAACCATGCATGAAATCTGCCTACTTTTCAGAAATTTGTATTATTTTACCCTCCCGACTGGATAGTTTGACCTTGGTAGCGCCAATTATAATGTTGATATTCAATAAGAAGTGGATAAACTAAACTTCTTCTTCGTGGATATTTCCAGAAAACCCCTTCCAAGACGACAACCACAGAGAAATGCTAGAAGTCTGCAATGTTAGCAGCGCATCACTTCCTTGCTGGCCTATGATATATGTACATGTGCAGCAGATTTGCATAAAACAACACTGACGCACGAAGCCGAGAGGCTTTAATTAAGACCTTTCATGAATACAGCATTACTACTGCCGGTCCGGCATTTCAACAGTTTTTTCAGAGCATCGGCGACTCTATTTTCGACCTAATATTCCAAAGTTGGAATGACAATGTGAACAACTTGTGAATTTATTAGGATTAGAGGGAAATCGAATAAAATCTTGTAAATCATCTCGTTAGTTAAATGTTGCTGATGCTTCGGTTAGGCATGGAATGGTGATATCATGGGAATTTCCTAAAGGTCTTTTGATAAAAAGTCCTCCTTTGAAATAACTAGACTTTCTGGACCATGTAACCTACTATCCATGCTCTCCGGGTTACCGCTCTCTGAACATCACCTTGTTCTACACCTCAGCCTCTTCGTGGACTAGAAAGGAGGTTTGGACCATTTTTAAGCAAGCGTGGCTTTGTGTGTCCAGTTGCAGCTTATGCATTAGTAAGGAGAGAGAATTAGCATTCCACCAGAATGTTGCAGGAATGGACCAGGTCTCAGAGGAGCACATTCAGTTCACTGGCGTGAAAATTAGAGACGAAAATGGGGCCTCTTTATTAATATGCTATCTCCTTCGTTTCCTTCTCCTCAATCCAATATAGCAACAGTAATGCAAAAGTTGTAGTGACTACGATGATGGATGAATGTTTGAGGGGACCACATATTCGAACCTTTTCTGGCTTAGTGGCAAGGACACGAATGTTCCACATCTACATATGAATGTAATGTACGAAAATTCTGACACGAGTGCACAGGATTTAAGTTGCCACAGCTTCTGCGTGGGTGTCTCTTTCCGTTAACGCTGATTTGCACATATTATTCAAATAAATCTCATACATATTTTTGGATCATTACATAACATAACAAAACAAACTGTGACTAGCTCTCAGAATTGCGACTACACAACCCCAAAAACCAAGAGTCACTCTTAAAGAGCTGAAAAGGCTAAGTGCATTTCCTACTAAGCAAGTTTTCAGGTAGAAAAATTGTCATCATAGATGCTGAGCTGATAAGTTGAAGGAGCCTGGCCTCTTTCTTTTGAGAGGGACAGAGAGATGTTATTTTTAGAGAGAGTCCAATATCTTGACAGAGAGAAGCTCCCTGTCAAGATATTGGACCCTCTCTAAACATCATACCTTGGTAGGCATCGACAGAGGATCGGTTCATAAAACATTTGAGGGTGCAATTTGCAATTCTTCGACCATTTGTTAAACCAGCTAGCTAGAAGTTTCCGGTATTCAGTTCCTTTGTATGTTTAGTTTGTTCTGTTCTAATCGGGATTGNAAGCAGAGATGGCAAGATTCGGAGCGTGATTCTTCGTACCAGCACAGGTCGAGAAGTCCAAAGACCGCTCAATCGCATTGTTCCATTGGAAATTCGGTCCACTGTAGATGACGACGAAGAAGCGGATGCCACACCAACCAGCAAAGGAGGGATGTTATCCAAAGTTAGGCGGATTCTCAAGAAGAAACCTTCCCACGAGAATGTAGAAGTAAGGAAGCAACCACCCAGAGCAGCAAAAAAGCCGAGGAATTATGGAACGACAAGTACTTCCGCCGTCATTTGATCATTTTTTATGTAGAGCTGAAATTGCTAGTCAGTATATTGTACTCGTGTGACTGTGCCTGTATGTATTTGTAGGAATTTCATCTGTGGAAACATGATATTTGTCCCTATTTAGGTTTGTTGACGAGCATTGTACCTTTTCACAGGTTTATAAGATTTGTCATTGATGTATTTGCAAGTTGTATTTGTTCGTATTTGTTGCATTTCCTCATTTCAATGTGTCACTGTCATAATGACAAATTTTTCCTCGTCGCCCGGAGTGTTGATGATTCATAGTTCATCAACCAAATATTTCTTGTAACTTGTAGGTCCAAAGATCAAGTGTATGTTTAGCCGTTGGCTCTTTTGACCAGAAGTTGTGCTTAGGTATCTAATCACTCAACTTGGAGTGACAATTGCGCAGTCGGGGTCGACCCTTAGAGCGGCACCCCTTTGTATCGTTATATCCATTGGCACTTTAGCCACAGCAGTCCCATATCGGGTCAGCCCCGCCCATTTATGTGTGCATAAAAGGGGCTGCCGAGTGTATATTGTACTCGTCTATTCTGTGTGCAGGGAATAAACCTCTGATTCCCGAAGTCGTCCACCCCATCACTTGGTCGTACCCAAAGAGGATCGGTTCATAAAACATTTGAGGGTGCAATTTGCAATTCTTCGAGCATTTGTTAAACCAGCTAGCTAGAAGTTTCCGGTATTCAGTTCCTTTGTATGTTTAGTTTGTTCTGTTCTAATCGGGATTGGATNTTGGTGCATCGGCCAGTGGTCCTATCCTAGGCTTCTCTTGCGCGTCCTTGTTCAAGGAACCAGAGAGCCGAGGCAAGACCCGCGTGGCAGCACACCCCACCTCTGTCTTAGAAACTCTCTTGCGAGTCCTTCTTTAAGGAACCAGAGAGCGGGAAAGACTTTGTGTGGTTCAGCCACTGTTCAGAAAGTCTCATTCCTTTGTGTGTCCTTCCGGGGAACCAAGAAAAACCCAAGAGACTTGAGCCAGTTGAACAGTGCGCTGTACAACCAGACGAGTAACCAAAAACTCGTCTTGGTTTAAACTCGAGTAGTTCAGCCAGAAGAACTCTCGAGTCTTATAACAACACAGCGTTAAGCAACGCTTGTTGTTTTCAAAAGGTTCGGCACTTCAATTGCCAACCTTTGAAAGCCACAAAATTTTGGAAACTCTCCCGAGCGTCCTTTTTCAAGGAACCGGAGGGTGGAAGAAATTTTGCCAGGCTCATCCAACTGTCAGAGAGTCTCTTTCGAGACTTGAGCAAGAAGACAGTTGGATAACAAGTCGAGTAAATCAAAACTCGACTTGCTCATAACTCGAGCAGGTAATCAAGACCTCTCGAGTTTTGAAAAAACAGCACAGCGCCCAAGCTTGCTGTTTAGTGGGCAGAGGTCCGGCACTCCAATTGCCAGCCTCTGTTCTAAAACCGTCTTTGCACACAGCAAAGCTCGGTTACTGGTGAGGTCTCAGACACCTCCACCAGAGGGAAAACAGCCAAGCGTCCACAACTCGCTTGCTGTTAATCTAGCTGAGATTGGGCACATCAATTGCCAGCCTCACTAGTTAGCACCCGTCTTTGCACACAGCAAAGCACGGTTCCTGGTAAGGTCCACGTCACCTTATCCAGAGAAACGCAGCACANGTCCACAATAAGCTTGCTGTTCATCCAGCAGAGGTTCGGCACTCCATTTGCCAGCCTCTTTGTCGATTAATCGAGCCTGCACACAGCAAGGCGCGATTACTGGTAAGGTGCAAGCCACCCTCACCAGATACTCAAAACAGCAAAGCGTCCACGACACGCTTGCTGTTAATCTAGCCGAGGTTGGGCACATCAATTGCCAGCCTCACTAGTTAGCACCCGTCTTTGCACACAGCAAAGCACGGTTCCTGGTAGGATCCACGTCACCTTATCCAGAGAAACGCAACACAGCGTTCGGGCCTACTAGGCACGCTTGTTGCTCATTTAGCACAGTTCGCGCTCAATCAATAGCCGAACTTGCTAGTCAACCAGAGTGCCTGTACTGAGCAGACACATTAACTGGTTGTGGTCCAAGCATCATTGGTACCAACTGAAGGTTAATACCGCATCGAAGCCAAAAAACAGGCCAGCGTATTAGCCGGACATCTGAGACCAGCTTCACAGCTGCTTCAATAAAGGTTGCGAAAGCAGTTCGCCAACCTCACTCCACCTACAGAAAGCGACCAAGCTCTCTGTAGTAATCAGCGAATACTCAGCAGAAGCCAACAGAGCAAAAATGGCCGAACTGCAAGTATTCAAAACCAAGATAAACAACGCCTGCACACTCATAAAGGCGATAGAGACTGACATCAAAAGTCTCGATGAACCATTCACCTTCCCCGAAGGAAGGCTCGAATGCGAGCAATATGTCAGGGCAAAGATAGGAGAGATGGCACACCTCCTAAATACCTTGCAAAATGCAACGCAAATGCAAGAGGCACAGATCAGTGCGGCACTGAACCATATTGCCGGACGACATGAGCAAAAGGAAAGGGAGAAGTTGATGACAGAGTTGAACAAACATCTGGAAGTCGAGTCACATCAACTGGAGCTCACCGCAGCACAGTGGAAAAACAAAATACAGTTCAGACAGCACGAACTGAGAGAACAATCCAATGTTTTACACAGTACTGTCCCGAGCATCTCGAACCAATCAAGCAGCTGTTCAGATGGAGCTACAACCAGCATTCCTGAGAGAAATGAAAGGCAACTCAGGATAAGAAAGCCAGCGCTAGAGATTCCTTCATTCTCTGGCAACTTCAGAGAGTTCAACAGCTTTTGGACAGTGTTTGAATCTCTCATCCACAACGATGACGAACTGTCAAACATCGACAAGTTCTTGTTCCTAAAGCAAGCTCTCAAGGGAAGAGCGGCTGTCACGATCAGCTGCATCCCAGTGGTTGGAGACAGATATCAGGCTGCTGTCAACATCCTGAAGAAGCAATTCGATCGTTCTGCGAACATGGCGGACATCATTATCAACGAGATCGAGCGTCTTCACAGAGCATCAGATAATCCCAGGAGCTGTCGAGAAACGTTCGAAGCAATTAACTCAAGAATCATCCATCTTGAGCAGACAGGAATGAGGATGAACGCGGACCGAGTGTGGCGTCGCATAATCCTCTCCAAATTTCCTGAGTTCATCTGCACGACAGTGATTCAAAAGGAAACAGAATACGACCACTCATTCGACGTCACTGAAATCATGAACACCATCGACAACGTCATCGCTCTACGAGAAACCACAGCTCTCACTACAGAGACGTTATTCTCGAAGGATATTCATCGAAGCAACTTTTCCAAACCAAATATCAACAGACTGAGATGGGACGAGGAAAAGAACATGCCAAGGAGACAGAAAGGGATGTGCTTGTGCGGACAACTGCATTCTCCACACAGCTGCCCAAAATTCACAACTCCACAAGCACGTCGCTTCGAAGTCCGCAAACAGAGAGCATGCTGGAGGTGCTTCGCGAAGAATCACCAGTCTAAAGATTGCACTGCCATGGGCCTGTGCCNCAGCATATCTTCCACCAACCCAAAGCCCCTTTATTGTATACGTGTGCATGCACATGCACACATTGGACTCTTTGTACTTTCGATTTTCGACTTCCGATGTTCCGGTCTTTTTTGGGGCTTCTGACTTCCAACTTCCGACTTCCGCTTTTTCAAATTTGACTTCTGCTCATCCTTGCTTGGACGAATGATCGAATGGAGGAATGATAAAATATTTGGTTTTCTTGATACCTTACTATTTGAAAACGCACATAGAAGAAGTGCTGCTCAGATATTAGCCGTTTTATAGTCTGGTAGCATACACAGGGCGCATGATTTGACATTGGCTGCAGTTACGTACGCTTGATTTCTAAGCCTACTTCACTAGGTTTTGACGTGAATTTGGTGTCAATCCTTCTATTTTGGCGGGCTGCATCTATCTCCTTCGAAAGAGATTCTGTGGCTTTCTCCCATCGCTGGAAACAAGTGTGGTCGTAGTTGCGGACAATGTCAGATCATGGGCCCTCTGTGGGCTACCAGACCATATGTACTTAGCACTCAGTGATCTTTGGTGAATCTTCTATGATCAGTATTCGAAAAGGATTTTTTTTACTTTTTTTAACTGAATTACTCGTGAATGGTCGTGATTTTTTTACTTGTTGGAAGTCGAAAATTTACCGAGAGGCTCTGGAATGAGTGGATGGTGGACGCTTGGCGAGACTTTAGCATTGAAGTTCTGTGCATGGTTTAGACATGCATACATAGGTGCAGTAGGCAATTGGTATGCTCAAAACTCTGGCTTTATACGATGTAGTTTATCTGAGGAATACGTACTATTTTTCTTCAGAAATGACCTTTACCTTGTAAAACCTCAGGAACAGGGACTTTTAAAATGAATTCCAAGAGTGTGAAGATCCGGTGTTCCTAGTAAAACGAATGAACGGAGGGAGGAATGCGTCAACTGATAAGGAGGTAAGAGAAGGAAGAGAGGAAAAAGCGATTCAACTGGCAAAGAAAACTGCAATTCTATTACGAATTTGGTTATAAACGTAGCCTCCACCGAATCGCACTAAATTCCAAAGCAGCCAGATGACGAAGCTGCGAGCAACAAGTACATACTTCGCCACGCCTACAGCGCATCCAATACGCAGATCTCAAAATGCAATTCCTAACTGCAGCTCTCAGAGTGCTCTGGAAAAGAGTGGGAGGTTTTCTTTCGTAACATCTCTTCCCCTCTCT
>JARK01001361.1:1858342-1875832 GCA_000688135.1 Ancylostoma ceylanicum | reverse complement strand
CGAATGAATCCAAAGAGAGACTTGAGGTTTCGTTTGGATGCAAGGCGCCTTTCATAGTTAGCTAGAAACTTCTTGAGGTGATGATCCACATCAGAGCAAACTTTCCTGTACAAGGGGTCTGTTAAGGGATCAGAAAGAGAATCGAAGAGGCGCTGCCTCTGAGCAAATAACGATTGCAAATGCGGTGGGTAAGTAAGTCCCGGCAGACGTTGAGTTTTGAAAGGCACAAACTTGGATAGCGCAGCGTATAATTGCGCGCAAAATCTGCGATACACATCGGTTGCCGATGTGTAGTGATTGAAGACATGAAGCCAATCAATACCACTGAGGTACTGATTGAGAGAAACATAATCAGCACGCATGTAATCAGGCATAGGAAACGCAATTGGTGAAGCAATTTCTTCGCTAACTTTGAATTCAACAACGTTATGATCAGAGTTAAAGAGAGGTGGCAGCAAAGAAACATCGGAAATGATGTGCGAGTTGGAGAGAACCAGATCCAGCACAATGGTACCACGGGTTGGCTCTAGAACAAACTGGTAAAGATTGCAGCAATGCAAAAACGACAAAAATTCGCTAGATGTGGAATTCGAAGGATGTTTGTTGGTCCAGTCAATTTGAAGATTGAAATCGCCGTTTATTCATTGCCAGTCAAGGAGCACTGTGAAGTATTGTTCCCACTTTTTTCGAAACGATCAAAAATCCTTTTCGAATGTTCAACGGAATTTTCCTGTCCAGCGCCGAGAAGGTTTTGGAGACTCAAATTTCTGCGAAGCTTCAAATTGTTGGATGACTGCCCAGGGAATTTCCAAAGATAGTTCTAGATAGCTCAAGTCCTTGCACAAATTCTGACGTCAAAATCTGCCTGCACTGTCCAGCGCTTTTCTACACAGCTTCAACAATTTGCGCTCGGCTTGACTCTGTTCGTTGACCAGAGTACGCTCCATTACTGATCTATGCTGGCACCCTCACAAACTCCATATTCGGGAATTCTAAACGGGAATGCTAGAAGACTTTCTCCTTGTTCACAATTGAGAGTGGAATTCAGATTTTGTTTAGTAAAACTTGTTTACGGAACAAAAAGTCAACAGTATTTTTTCGCATGATTCACATTTTTTGGGAGGTACCCACAGTTTGGCTTGAACAAAATGTTCTGGTTTCCAGACGGGCTGACGAAATCTCATGAAACCTTGCAATCTAACATGAAAGGCTTCCTCCTACACGATACCTTCAAAATTGTCCGGAAATATGGAACAGAGAAGCGGAGGCCGGAAACTTTTTGATACCCCTGTACAAACTTTCACTTTTATATATACAGATTGCAAGATGGAACCAAACACAGAAGTCATTTAACACGTTCGCGACCGTGTGCACAACCGGTCGTGCATTATCCATTTAGTGACATATATCTTTTTGAAATGTCCACAGTTAGCTGATTCTTTCGTAGTAGCGTGGTAACAGATATACTGGAGTAGTACACACGCAGTGGGCAAAGCAGGCCTTTTTTCAAACTTTTCATTAAATTTTTCGAACTGGCAAGGTTGGAAGAACAATAAACTTTAGAAAATTTTTAACGACGACAAATCTTTAGACAACAGAAATATTAGATCATCAAGTATGAAATGTCCGATTTCTTGAGCGGTCAGTTTTACAGTCGCTGTCTTTGAAGTTTCACTAGATCATTTCCCATTCTTCCTTTCATTATAAAGCAACATCCACTCTCTTTCAAAATCACTTCCAATGTTTTTGACTCGTTTTTAATTGTCTGTTTGAGAGCAACTTTTGCGAGAGCACTCAAAAAACGAAAATCGTGTCATTTTGGAAAATGGGCTCCATATGCGAGTCACTGTTGCTGAGAAACCTGAAAACATCAGCGAAGTACTGAAACGACATGCGACTAGTAAGCGCACTGAACCGCACTTGTTGTGGAAGTGTCGCTCAGGTGATGTGAAGCTGCGAACTGAGCCTTCTATTGAACCTGGTCAAAAATGAGCTGCAAGTTGTAGCGGGAGTGGATGGGAGTCAAACCAGGCCAGCTTCAGCGGCAAGGTTCATTTTTTATAACCCTGCCTTATTGATGTGTCCAATGCAATACGACAAGGTAAAATGCCTAGATGAACGAATTTTTTACGGGTGTGAAGCTGTTTATCCGCAAAGGAATGCCGCTTCTTCACACTTGCATAGGTTAAGAGGTCACTCCGGATAAACTGCTCCATGGTGGAGCTGTTTATTCGGATTTTTTTTTTGATTCTGCATATTTCCGAATGGAATTTGTATTCATAGAAAATATTAAATATTAGATATCTTAACCATTTCTTCTACAGAAGTATGATCCTTTGGGGTTTTTTGGGCAAAGTAGTAGTGAAAATAGTGAAGTATAGCGGGTTTCCGAAACGTAGCGGTCCATCCGGCCGTTATCCGAAAGAGGCCACGCCCCCATGCGGGTAAACAGCTCGCCCCCCATTTTCCACAGTTCGCCCCTCAAAAATGGTTGACAATTTTTGACCATTTTTTGGAACATCACGCTGCTAAATCCGGAGGACCAAGGTTGGGATTCCTTCTGCCATTCACTGCACTGGCCAAACCTAGAACTACCCGACCACAAGTCTTTCCAGAGATTAGCTCACATCTTGCTAGAAGAAATGTTCAATCTTGAACATATTATTGGAAACGCCCTTTGCTACTTTACCGCCTTTCGCTTTCCTTGCTTCTAACCTGTTGGCGCAACTAAGCCACCGCTAAGAAGGCGAGATTATGCCGATAGTATAGGGGCACATTTGGATTACCACACCTTGTCTGAGAAAGAATACTCAAAACTTTGTCATTCAAGATCAGACATTTCATACTTGAAGATTCAATAGAAGGAACCATCGAGAACTACGAAAGTAAGGATAACTCATATGAAAAAATATTGCTTTTTATATGGATAAGAAAAATGGTAAGTGTGGGACCACGTGCTTGAGCGGTCGAGCACGAGTTCCTCGAACACCAAAGCGCGTGTGCAGCAAACGTGTTTACATTTTCGGCTTCTGCATTTTCCAAACCAAAATGTAGTTGTGCAGGGTTATCGGGCACGCCGAATCCACTGGTTGCAGTTGCAATTGTCAGAGATGCGTATTAAAAAAGATAAGGCCATTGTAGGGTGCTCGTACATTTATGATACGCAGCGTATATCAATAGTTAGAGTTGTTCAATTTTTCATCCATTTCAGAGCCGTTCAACTTTAAAAAGTATCCTCCAATAGTACAGAACTCATAGATCATAGTATCAGGTGGAGGTCAGAGAGGATTAGCTCAAAGATGGATTTTACGCGGCAGTAGGTATATACAGTCCTTGTCGGGAAGACAGACGGATTGCGCGTGCGGTTTCTTAACGTTGCGACTGCAGAATCATAGCGAGACCTACTCAACCCTCTCACTTGAAGCATGCTCTGTCAGTCCAGCCAGATGGGATCTGAGTGTGTTCCTTCCACCTGGTGAATTGTGGCGAATCGGGGTTTGCACCTAAAGCCTAACAGAGCAGCTCATCACTCTCCGTCTACCATTCCAACGCAGAGATGGGCATCGAAACCCCTTTAAAAACCTCTACTTCTTACCTCGGCGAATTCAGCACCGCGAAATAAAGCATTTGAGATCTGTTAAACCAAAGCGTTTTGTAGGAATATTGAAATGGTCTCAATCAGAGAGCATCTAACTTTCAAGAAGCTTCGGGCATTTCTTTGCACCTAGGCTCAATGTTCAATTTAGGGCAGTTCTAGCTAAAGAAATGCAGGTGTGTAAAACCATGGTAAAATCCTAGCGAACTTGTTACTGAACACCTACTCTCTAGCTTGAACTCTCGAGTAAACGATTGCGATGCGCTGATCATAGGTGAAATACCCTGAGTATCGTACTCCACCTACCATCACTTTTTGCCGAAGTAAGGGGGGGGACCATCACTTTNAATAAATAAA
This sequence comes from Ancylostoma ceylanicum, assembly GCA_000688135.1. NCBI lineage: Eukaryota > Metazoa > Nematoda > Chromadorea > Rhabditida > Ancylostomatidae > Ancylostoma > Ancylostoma ceylanicum. Next base: position 1,871,880 of record JARK01001361.1, on the reverse strand, counting down.
ATCTTTTTGGTCAATCCTTTTCTTAATAACCCCACGCATCTTTCGGGTGTTGGCAGTCCACTTCTGAGTTTGGGTTAAACGTCTCCTTCCTCTTTTCATTGGTTTAAAACCTTCTGCACGATTCCTAGATGAACTCCGAGCTTCAGAGGAATTGCTGAGTTCTTCGTCCCAATTTCTGCCAACCGCACAATCACGTCACGACATGGGCAAACCTTCGTCATAGCTTGGAGAACAGATTTTCCTCCCAAAATTCAATATGAAGGAACAAATAAATATTTGAGAATGAAAAAGTATGCTCGATTACTTCATACAATAAATAAAACGGAGTCAAATGTCACGCGCACGTATTTATTCGCCACCCTGTATACTAATGTTCTTGCATTTAACAATAAATGTGCTGAGGTTTTTTTTTGCCTAAAAGAATTTAAGGAAGTCGTAGAACTTACGCCATTCTCCTCGTGCTCCTCCTCTTCCTCGCTATTCTCACAGCAGTCTGCACAGTGCCACTCACAATTTACCTAAAATGAAACTGCTGTCATTACGGTACAGTGATCATGAATGCCCCAAAGGACAACACAAAAGACTGAAAAAAATCACCTTCTTAGGCACTTTTTCGAGAGGAGGGTCAAGGCAACCGATATGATAGAACTCGTGGCACGAATCACATCCAATCATTAAATGCTGGTCATTGCTCTAAATAGACTCACATGAATGAAAGAACTGAAAAGAGGAACACTGAAGATCATAAAGGGACAATTAATTAGATGATGTGTACAGACATGTGGCACCAACCTTTCGACATTCTTTGCATACATTGATTGATCTTTCCTTTTTGGCCTTGGTGGGTGTACCCAAACTGACTACTGGCGCGTCTATTACTTGACTACTTCTTCTACAAGGAAAAGACAAGTAAATAGAGCCTAAACATACCAGAATCTAGAGGAAACATACCTTTTGGTGTTACTACCCGAAGCATCGTCGAGTAAAGATACAATGGAGGCTATCTTCTTCGCGCCCAGCTTCACAAGTGCACCGTGAAATGCAAGCGCCAGCTGCTTTCTACGCTCACAGCGCTCCTTTCCTAACTGCCCTGATTGCTCGTTCGGCAGCCAACGTCAAAGTNAGCATCGTCGAGTAAAGATACAATGGAGGCTATCTTCTTCGCGCCCAGCTTCACAAGTGCACCGTGAAATGCAAGCGCCAGCTGCTTTCTACGCTCACAGCGCTCCTTTCCTAACTGCCCTGATTGCTCGTTCTGAAAAAAAAAACCAGAAATTGGGAAGAGAAAATGCCGCTCTCGTATAATTCATGACAATTGGTCTTTTTGAAAAATCAGTCTCTACTTAGGGAAAACAAGATCGAAGACATTCGAATAAAAAAACTTCTAAAAAACTAAGAACTGCTGGACAAACCAATTTCAATTTCGTCATATGCGCGTCGAGTTGCTTCTTCATAGCTGCTTTAGAAGCATTGATGGCGTTCAGCTTCCGTTCTTCTGCCGCTATCACAACTTGTTCACGATGTGCCATATATCTTAAACCATAAGTCTTAAATATGGAAATAGCAGAGGAGAATAAGGAGCGAACAGGAGAAAAGAAGCGGTGTTACAGCTGCTGTGATTCACAATTTTCAAATTTGACTTGCTCCCCCAGAATTTTAGGTTTCTAAAGAAATTTTGAAGTATAAGCCCTATGTGTAAGAGGAAGGTGACTCCTCTTATTGTAGGACTTTCGTTCCTATACTGCGTGAATCGTGCTTCCAGAACTTCTACGAAATTTTAGCAGTAAAACATTTGATATCTTCTTCCGAAAGCAAAACATTGATTTTGTTTCATATCGTTCCTATCACGCATGTACAACAGAGCTTGCCAGAAAAATATAAGCAAGAAAAGTGATGGGCACTGAAGGTCAATACAGCGTGAGAAACGCCATAGCGTAACGTATTTCAAGGGAACTTTGAGAAATACTATAACCCTAATTCCGCTATCCCACAGATATAATACTTGGATCACGGTTGAGAACCAATGGTAAAACCATGAACAGCAAGCAAAAAGACCATGTTAGAGCTTGGTGGCAAAATTTTCTTTCATACCATATGCACATGTAGTGGAATGGTGCTAAGCGGAAGTGTAAACGAATAAAAAATTGTAAATTAAGCAGTATTAGTAATGGAACTCACTCGAAAAACTGTGGCGAGAATCCAGGAGTGAGAAGTGGTAGGGAATCTCCTGACACATACGTGAATTCCTTCAAAAAAACATTTAAAAATATGAACAACAAGGATAGCAAACCAAAGGAACCTTTTTGAATTGCTCCGGTTCGACACCGCTAAGTTCAGCCTTCTCCTGGAACCATTCAAAGAATTCAGGTGAGGTTGTGAGGTGGCGTGCGCGTCGAGTTTTCTTCTCGAGCTGAAGGAGAACTTTCACGAAATGTGTTTTTAATCAATGAAATGGAGTGTCACCTTGTCATGGAATGCTTCCGGTAGGCATATTGTGACCCCAATGAGGGACTGGAACTGCTTTTCATACTTTTGCCTAGCTCTGAGTCGCTTGCGTTCTTCTCTTTCAGACAGAACGTTTTTTCTAGCCATCATAAGCCGTCTTTCCTCTTGAGCCAAAAATCGTGCCGCCCTGGAATCGAAAGTAATGAAATGCGGCGTCGGTGGTTCTGCGGCTTATGAATAGTATTGGTTACTTCCTTACTATTATAAATGATTACTGGCTGGACCATCATGCATGTGTGTCTAAAAACACAGAGAAAGACAAAGACAAGCGAAGAAAGCTACCGCTTTGTCCCAAAATATCATTTTTCTCCTCAAGTTTCGAACCACCGTTACAAAATTAGACGAGTCCTTCTTGATAAGAGCTATTTATACTGGATGCGTGCGACTGACGCGCGTGCGACTATATGATGAAGAATAGGGGCCAATCGCATCGCAGTCGCAGCTCAGTCGCAGGCGTTTATGGCCTCCCGACGGCCGCGCGTTCTTTCCATGGAGAATTTCATGTCGCGTTGACCGGTCTTCATAGAAAATCTTTCGCAAATGGATGCGTGCGCCTGATAGGTCGCATCTAGTATAAATTGCCCGATACATCGCATCTAGTATGTATATAACTAATAAAATTTGCACAAAAATGAATTGTTTTAGCTTAAGATGCCAGAGGTAAGGGATCACGTTTTTTATACTAGTTTTCTAAAGCACGCCTACGCTTACGTCAATTTTCTGACCATTTCTTTTACGTCTTCCACAAATCTGAGGAAAATTTGCTTGGACCTTATAAGCGATATATGTCAGCAATATCAGAGATCAAACGTGTATCGAGACCAACTCTTCTAAAAGGCGAGCGGAGGAGGGGGAGGGGATCGCTGGAAGGAAACCTAGAGTCTACTCTAAAAACAGATCCGGAACAATCGGAATAACGATGTTAAAGGCAGGAGACCACCTCGTTTCGTATGTTGGAGATTGCAACATATCCTGGACCTTCCCGTCATGACAATCCCAATAAGGTACATCAACAGGCACAAAAGCGACGAAAGCCCCGTTCCCGAAGGAGCCCAAGTGGCTAAAATTTGGAGCCGGGAGGTGGATCGCTCCAAGCTGTGCTGGCTGCTCGCCGCGGCTGAAACGCTGGCAAACGAATCTTGGCATGTCCGATCGATAAGGTCAACGGCTTCACACATCAATTCGGGTCAGCAAACTGCTACAGTCCCCGTCCTGGGAAACGGGTTCAAGGACCACTTTGAGACAATTTGTGTATACCGCTGTGATCAGCATGCCGAGTAGACGCTGAATCTGCTATTACCTCAACCACAGATAGGAGGTGAGCCTCTGCCTTTAAGGCAATCAAAAGTGATAAGGTGAAATTATAGAGAACAGCACTTCCTTTCTACATAAGTTCGTAGAGCATTTCTAAGAAACTGTTTGACCAATCCTCGAGGTGAGAGGGGGTTGCGCTCGCCACTTACAGTTCCAAGATGGAGAAAGAAAAACGACGGAAGAGTTGGGATTTGAGGGAAAGGGAAAAAATCCGACGAGATCTAGTCTCTGCTTCAAAAAAAAAAAAAACAATGAGAAACTTTGTGCTCCTCGCCTATATTCGCAAATTCCTAAGAAACACGTCTAGATCCTCAATGAACTCACGCAGCTTTCTTAATCTGCACATCATCAGGATTGGAATGCTGCCTGCAATTGATATAGCGAGGCTCGACTGCTTGACTATCACCGAATCGATGCGATTGAGATGAACCCATGTGGTGCTCGGATGATTCACTGTGATCCACTAAGAGACCAAGCCTAAACAGCAACGCGGATATAACCAAACAGCTGTAAATAGGTGTTCCAAATTCCAATCTTCCAATAAATATGCACATTCCACGACCTCTCAATAAACAAAGAGGTTGACGCAAAGTTATGCGATCCTTAACACGAAGAGGGTATACCTTTGAGCACAGGTTGCATGGTAGTACTGCTTGCACAGTCCCAGCTCACACCGAGTTGTTACGCCTGACCGCGCTTCCAGGACATTTGTACAGCCGCTGCAGCTCTAAATACTCATCGCTCGCACACTACAAAACACTAACGCTATGAAATCCATGCGAGGATGTCAAAAAGAGAGAAGAAAATTGAACCAACTTTACGGCCAAAATTACGATGATCCATCTCCTGCCAGCTGATCGCTGTCAAATGGTCGATGTCACCAAATGTGACGCCACGTGTGTATAGGGCGCAAATGAGGTGCACCCAGCGACCGCCAACATCTAAATCATCTACAACAATAATGAAAACATTAAAATAGAGGAAGACATTCAAAAAGATGGAAATGGGATGCTCACCCGATCTCTTCATAGCTCCATATCTGGAAGGACACAGCTCGCAGTAAGGAGGCTCATTAAATCCATAAATGCATGGCTCACAGAACCACGGCTCCATGGACGAGCTGGACTGGGTACTTTCGTTATCCTCGCTTACATCCAACGACATATAGCACGAATCGTGTACAGTGAGACCGCATCTAATAATGAAGACGACGATTTGGAGCAAGATGAAAATGAACCCGGAATACGCACTTATCGCACTGCATAACTTCTTCAGTCTTTGCGATTTGTGTGAGGTTCAGGCAAAGAGCGCAAATCCGTGGGAGCTAAACTAGGTACTATTGAGGCAGGGGAACGTTTCGAAGATTACTGAGCACTCACCTCCTTACCATCGCCAGCCAGCCCTTCCACAGATACCGCATTCTGAAGAAACAATGTGAATCAGAAGAAGTAGACAATGGAAAGAAGTATAAACGAGAAGTATCCAAGCGTACCCTTCCATCTTTCTCTACATCATCATTTTCCTCATCGTCTACATCTGTTGATGAACTGCTATTCGAACTATCTTCAGACCCATCCGAATCGCTACCATCAGAATCCGATCCCTCATTTGATCCGTTTTCATTATCCGCTAGAAAAGAAGACGAAACACAATAAATAGTAAGTCGAAATTGTGAATAAGCAGTTAGCTGGGAACTACAACATAACAGGATGAAATTACCTACGAAATCCTCATCGTCTTCTTCATCTTCAGCGTTTGGCAGAACCAAGTCAAGTACAGCTGCTGTCGGCTTTATTTGACGTTTACCAGGACCACGAGCACCTATCGAAAGAATACGTCCTACCATATACAAGCATAGATCAATTAGTAAACTAGAATTGTTAGTTGACGGAAATATCCTAATTAACTGACCAAAAACACTACAGAGAAGCAAAAAGCTCCGTTCGACGTTGAAAACGGGAAACAGCGTGAATGATAAGGAAAGTCGGCTCTTTAGAAAACACCCCATCCCTTCTCAGCTGCAACCCCCCCCCCCCTCGTCAATGACCTACCTTCACACGCTTGACGTCTTCCGAAATATCATATGTTCATTATTCAAGGAGAACTATAAAGAGAAGAAAGATTGAGAATTGGAAACGAGCTTTTCTAGGCTTGAAACTGTGATCAAGAAAAACAAATGGAGAAATTCGGGAAGGAGCGAGCATCCATTATAAGCCCAAGGCTTAGAATTGCGCTTATGACAATGTGTAGGATTAGCATTTCAGAAAGAAACCTATAAGCACTTGTTGCCCCTCCCCCCCCTACCCGATTTCCTTTCCGTCACCCAAAAACGAGGAATCGTTACCTAATGATTGGTAAGTTGATCAGATGTGTTAGATATAATCGACATTCGCATATTCACTTCCTAATAGGTCAGAAAATAAATGTTCAGGAAAAGGAGACCCCGACAGCCTGACTAATTACTGAATTTGTTCGATTTTTTTCATCCAGTACTGATGATAACTCTGCGTAATTTTCGAAGTAGTGACGAAATAAATATAGAAGCAGGCGGTGACATCCCGAAGAGAGTTTAGTTGCTTTGTATAGGCTCTTCTCGAACGATTTTTTTTCCTCAGAAGGCACAGAAAACATAATAGCGAGAAACTTATGTTACCAATATTTTATACCTTTCTGTTGCGCTCACAATTATACACGTAGTGAAAAAAAACAGCGACTCCAATTTTCGTCACTCATACAATTTTCTAAAAGCGAATAGAACCAATTAATATAAAATTTAGCAAAGAAAAAGAAACCAATGCACCTCAGCATCACTTTAACGAAAGGCAAGAAATGATACGGCTAAAAAGTGCTCAGTCCGCAATGCAACGAAATAGCCAGTACCGATACCACAAAAGCAGTCTCAATTTAAAATTCTTGTTTTCTCATGGGTTCAGAAAAAAAACGAACGAGCACAGACTAATGAAGAAATATTGTCCAGTGTATATAAAGAAATAGCAAGATTTCCTGGAAATGCAAGATCTTTAGTTCTTTGACATTCGAGAAAATAGTTAACTTGATTAATCATTTCTAATGCAACAGGAAATGAAGTGATTTCAGCAAAAGATCAGAATTACTCCAGAAAGGAGGTGCTCCTTGGAGGACGCAATATGCATGTGAGAGCGCTTCATATCATTTCTGATGGGTCGAGTGAACAAAAAATAGGACAAAGTAAAATTGCTTGATTTATCACAGAACCACATTTATAGGTGAAAGGTCCACTCAACTAAATAACATTAGAGAGAAACAAAAGGTTATGTGGACTTAGACGACCTCTGTGTAAATAACGCGAAATTGGCCAATACGATTAGATAATCCCTGAGACTGGAGGGCTTATAAAATTACCACGATGGAAGGAGGTGTAAATTAGAAGTTTTAGATGGCTAGATCTTTTGAAGAGTGCTATTGGAATAGAATTCAGGAATAAAGACGTTCCAGGATCGTTTGATTTGAAAGTAAAAGGAGAAGACATTTGAAATGATGGGAGATCTACGCTGTCAAGAGAAATTAGAACAAGCAGGTGTAGAAAGGGACTTTAGAGGAACTGTAAATCAAGCAATGTGATCGAATGAGATCAAAAAAGTTGCACACTGACCTCGGATGAAGCCCAATTTGATCTATGAAATCATCTACAGAGAGCGAGCCAGCTGTTTTCCGGAAAGAAACATCCAGAATGAGAAGCGAAAGGCGTATTTGAGACTCACTTGTGTAGTTGAAAAAGCTCTTCCGTTCGGCTTCTGTCATTTGACGTTCGCGACTCCGACGGCCTGTAGATGGAACTCGCAATAGATCTATAGAGGAGTGGGCCAGCACGGGCTGGACACTTGCCCGGCTGAGCTCGCGCGCGGCCACGCCGCGGTTTCGCTGCGGGACCTGCGCCGGCTGCAGCCCCCCGCACAGCTGTCACGAGCAAAGAACGCACACCGCGTGCGCTTTCGGGAGGTCTCACTCACGCGTTGTAATGGCGTTGGGTGCGAGTAGGGCAGTTCTGGGTTTCACCTAAAGGAAAATATCTTTCTCATTGATCTGTATGTGATACCGCGGCATAGACAGCAGATTTCCCACTGTTACTTCTCAAGCGTTGGATGAATTGATGTGCAATCTTGGTCCACACTTGCCACAGAGATACAAAGCAAAAAAAAAAAAAAACGTTGTTGTCTCCACTCTAATGCACATACAGTGAGGGTAAATCACGATTGGACCCTTTGTAGTGGATGCAGCGCCACATACCTCGATAAAAGAAGTGCACCACCTCGTATTATCTGTTAAAGCAGCACGAGCCGAAATCCTCGACTCGGAGCTGAGGTGGGGTGGTGAAATAGAGAGTGAGCACATCACAAATATGAGCAAAAAAACACAAGGAATGGTGACTGTTGCGAGACCTTGATTGCTATGTGTTTGAGGTGATCTGGAATGTTTGATCTATTATTGATTTTTTGTGATCCACTCTGGAATGTTCGGAACCTCATCTCTCGGGGTATATAAACCCCGCCGTTGTCACTGTATGTATTGGTCTTATTCATACGACTACTCGTATTCACCTGCTTGTGCTATATTCTTGTTCTTCCAATAAACCGTTCAACTACTACCACCGGACAACCACAACAATGACACCTGCAGAGAAACCGGGATCGATGCCGGGGACACACCGGGTTTTCAACGGCTCGACGCGGCAGTTAACGCTATCGCGACAGGTGGTGTGGCGCAATGGATATGCGCATTGCGGACTATTCGCAGGGTTTCGCGGCGGGACGCGTGTGCATCCTACAGCGGAGCACTCACCCGCGCCTTTGACATATGGAAAAAAAGCGTCTCCATTTATTCCATTTCTCGCGTCTTTCACGCAGTTTCATCCCTGCCTATGAATTTGTTGTCCCCAAAAATCCGGAAATTCGAGGAAATCTTTGCATTGGAGAATATACCGAATTTCGGGGTTTCTGGAGACGGTGAGAGTAGGAATGAAACTGCGTGAAAGACGTGAGAAATGCAAGAAATGAGGGTGCACACGCGTCCCACCACGAAACCCTGTGAATGGTACGTATTGCATCATCCACTGCGCCAGACCACCCATCGCGTTAGCGTTAACTGGCGCGTCGGGCCGTTGAAAGGTCGGCGTGGTCGCGACAGCGATTCTTGTTTCTCTGCAGATAGCTCGTCATTGCTTGTGTTCTTCTCACATTTGTGATGTGCTCACTCTCTATTTTACCACCCACACTTCAGCTCGGAGACGAGGATTTCGGCTGGTGCTCCCTTTAACAAGCGAAGTGGCGCTGCCTCCACTCCGAGGGGTGCAGTCGTGACAGACGTTTCGTGTATTGTTGACTGCTAAAAAAGTGACCTTTTCAATCTTCATTTTATTCTTTCAGCACTAGGACTGAGTGAGGAACCACACAATGAAACATAATGATACATAGCAACCATATGCAGACATACTGAGCAAATGGTAGGCTTGAGAGAGCTCTATAGACGAAGGGAACACTATAGTCAGTTTAGAACACGGTGACGATCACAGTTCGCCACAAACACAATATGACCACAAAAAAATCGCGAAGTCCCTTTTAACCCCGCGAATGCTTACGACGTGTCATAACGTGTTATCGATTGAAGTATCTGGGAGTTAACAAGTGTTAACAGGAGTAAAACGACTCCTTACCTGTTCGGTCGTAAGAGGGATGGTTTGAAACAGGAATAAACACGTCTATACCTGACTTAAGGGTTTTACGTATCACACAGGAGAGGTAGTGTCTTCAATGCAGCACATTACTGACAAGAATAAAACACTGGAGAATGCCCTAAAAGTAGGTGAGAGGTGGCGTAGGGTCATGCACAAGACTGGGCTGGGATTCATGAAGTGGTAACCAAGCAAATCAACGAATGTTAGCAAGTATCCATGGGTAGCAGCTTGGCACAGCCAACGTCACGTATGGGAAAACATGATAAGGACTGCGAGGCGGAAGGTAAATAAGGGTTTGATGTGGGGTTTTGTGGGTTTACGTTCACCATAGGTAGCCTCAATGATGCATCGGGGCTAGGTCATAACTGTAGTCATGGTTCAATCTTGACTATGGATAGTTGGCCGTTTATTTTTCTCGCACTCGTCGCATTCCCATAAGCTGGCATGAAGTTTTTGGTTTTTGTAGATCTTTTGAACCCAGCAACTGTATGCTGGGATAGCAAGAGATTGAAAACTAACTAACCTACGTATGCGAAGAGATGAGCAATTCCCAGTTAATTTGGGATGAATCAAGTCTGCCTCCTCCAAAGACCACATCAGCATTATCTGATTATTTCAGCGCAACTCGGGTGAATGCATCATCGGGATTACTCAGGGTGAACCCATCGACGCCAGTGTTAAATGCATATGGGTAATTTTGTGTGGTGTTAACACCTTGTGTAATCTCAATGACGCATGCGGACCCAAATAAGTGCTCACACCTCAATATGGAATCACTCGGAAGATTTTTCTTTCAAACTTTAAATATGCCTTCAGATTCAAGGCAATGTTCTGTCCTGTGATGTCCTATGGAGAACTTGGTGCTCTTCTCATTGAAGGCACTAGCAACAGTGATTGGAATGTGTTGTTTTCAGGCGGTTGGATCTTCTTCTACATAGAGCATTGCCATGTCACAGTGGTATATCGAAGTAGAATTAGTTAGTCATGGGAAACTTTAGTTCAGTCTCGCTGCAAATGCAGTATACAGTGTGTATCATAAATATACGGGCACCCCAAAAACGGCGATATCTGCTTTCGCTCACGTTCCTGGCAAAAGCCACTGCAACCAGTCAATTCGGCATGCCCGAAAACCCTATATCACTGCCATTCAGTTTCAAAAATGGAAGAATCAAGTGTAGCCCGTGTTTAGCCCGTCTTGTAGTGTATCATAATTATACGGGCACCCTCAATAAAGATAGATAAAATCATTTACTCATCCGGAAATTCCTGTCTCAAATTCGCAATGAGTGATGATAAGCACTCCTCAGTTAGGCGTCCACTGTGGCAAGGATTGGAGCCTTCTGAGATAGAACAGGCGCAGGTATGGGCTCGTCACGTTGCAACCTTCAGCACCCGCAGGATAACCAAGCGTATTGGTCGGAATTCAAGTACCATCGTCGCCCCCACCAAAGATTTTAATGCCCACGGTCGGAATAGGAGCCTTGGCAGGTAGGAGAAGCCATAACAGTCACATTGTTGTCCACAAACCATACCGTCTTCGAACGACCGTCGTGGCTGGCCGCGTTGTTCTGCTAGAAAACGAGCAAAATTCCATTGTCCTCGTTCTGGAAGAACGAGAGCTGGAAGCGAAACACTTCGTTGTAGTCGGATCAGTTTACTCGAGTTAAAATAAAGGCGATATCGAGTCCACCGTGAGGACAGGAGCGGCCCCACACCATGACTGTGTCACCTCTAAAATACCGCCTGCTGAAGAACTGCGGCTCGTTGCGGAGACCCTCCAATTTCCATCAGACCATCCAAGTTGAACTTATTTAAGTCAAAGGACATCAGCTGGACACGAATTCCAGTCTTCGTGAGTCTCAGAAAAACTATGCGTACCTGTCACCAGTCTGTCGCCATGTTCTTCCTGGCAAACCGCAGCCGTGCAACCTTATGGGACCCCGTGAGCCTATGAACATGTCGAAGGAGAAAGCGGACAGTCTTGCCGTTTCATTCTATCCTTCTCTATACCGTTGTGCTAGAGACAGGAGTCGATAATTGGCTCGAACCCCGATGCTGTGCACCATGGTGTTCAAAACCATCAGTCCTACTCGACGCTCATCTTATGATGACAGCTTCCCTGACCGTGCAGATCTTTCACACAGACCGTAGGAGTCATGAATTTTCACCAAGGCGTCGACTGCACTCGAATTCTGGTCAATATGCGTAGCGATCCTGCGGTTGCTGAAGTTTGCAAAGTGACGAGCCCATATCTAGACCCGTTCTGTCTCAGAAGGCTCCAATCCTTGCCACAGTGGAGGCCTATGTGAGGAGTGCTTATCATCACTTATTGCGAATTAGAGACAGATGATTCCGGATGAGTAGATGATCTTATTTATTTTTTACTGAGGGTGCCCGTATAATTATGATACACTGCAAGATGGGGTCGAAGAAGGGCTACACTTAATTTTTCATTTTGCTGAGTAAGGGTAATAAAGCAGGAGAAAGCGTTCCTTCCATAGTGAAGAGTGTTCCCTTCAGGGTGAAGGGCAGTGTCCAACAATGGGTTGTAGTTCAATAGGCTATTCTTGTAGAACCGATGCTCAAATGATCGTTGCCCAGGATTTCAAGCCGTATCAGCGCTTTGAATGATTCTCTGCGGCTTGAAATAAAGGCATGGCTATTATAGTAGATAGCATATCTTCATCATAGGACTCTGATACGTTATTTCGAAAATGTAAAGAATTTATACATGAAATATTTATTCAGAGAGCTGCTGCTTAACTAGCGATTGCGTACTCATCATGGTAAAGCTTCCATTTGCCATCCTCCTTCTTCCAAATGTGAAAGGCTTTGGCGGACTGCTTTCCTTTCTTCGGCGAATCGAGTGTGATATCACAGGAAAGGCAGAGGCAACATTCACATCCGCAGTAAACTTCGTTGGACCGCTAGAAGTATTTTATATGTTGCTTCAATTTTGGAAAGATTTAAAATGTTAGAGAACGTTGTTGACTGATCACTGGTAAAAAGTTGCTCACAATAAACTTGGACACTCCGAATTCTTCTGTGAACTTCTTGAAAGCTTCCATTATTTCTGAAAAAGGGCTATGAGGCAAAAGACTCATGAAAAATTCCTTTTGTAAATGGACTGTGTTGTTCAAATAAGACTCACGGACCTATTCAGGACGAAACATGGTACTGTCGTAAGGGAGTAGGAAAATGAGCTCACCTTTTTTGCCATACTGGGCACCATTTCCTTTATTCACTACTACCGCGTCAGTGTGGATGTAGTCCATGCTCTTTTCCATCTCTCCTTTGTAGTAGTGGTTTTCCAAAGCATCATACAGTGGTTTCAATATGGCTTTGGCTTCTTGAATATAAATCCGTTAATTACGAATCCTTCAGCTGAAGAGTTTTGAGAAATAAGCCATACCGTTAAAGACGCTGTGGCAAATAAAAATTTGTTTTCAAAATTTTGAAAGATTTAAAAGGAGGGTGCATAAAAATTAACGATTAGAAGTAAGTAATATAAAGGTTCCAATCATTTTGAAGTAATTTCGAAAATTCGGTGACCCATGCTCGTTACTCTCCTGCGTTCGCCACTGGTCTCTTCTAATCACAGAAATTATATCACTTCTTAAGGTTATATGTATAGGGAGCGTCGATGGCGGACACCCATTCACGACCTCGACAAGCACGCCGCGCAACCGCACCGCACGCACCGGAATCGATGTCATTTGCTGTCGTTATGCTATTTCTCGTTATGAAACATGAAAAAAATTGAAAAGTCCCCAAATCGGGAAGTAAAGCGCCTAGACATGCCACTCCGACGGCGATTCCGACGCGTGCGATGCGGTTGCGCGGCCTCTTCCTAGAGGCCATGGATGGGTCCCCGCCATTGACGCGCACTGCATGTAGGTGGTAAAGTTGGTGGAGGGAACGGAGTCGACGAAAAATCCAAAAAAGTTCGTCCCAAGCTATGTAGTAACACTTTTCGATAATGTTTTTAGCAGACCCGTCAATTAGTGGC
>JARK01001361.1:1818048-1856407 GCA_000688135.1 Ancylostoma ceylanicum | reverse complement strand
CCAAGTCAGTGCTTCATCCTCCCAGACTCCTCTGGTACCAATTTACCGACCCCGGAGGGATGGATGGCTTGGTTGGCCACGGGCGCGGGATCGAACCATCGACCGTGTGCGTGCGCAGCGAGCCTCTTACCACTGCGCCACACGCGCCCTCACCGGGATACGTACTCTGAATTCAGTGGAATGGACAGTTATCAGCAGTGTTCACCTCTGCCGACAGTTGCACTTCCTTCACAAGAACCCCGTCTTATCCGAGATTATCGCTAAGCTCTCTATCATTTCACCACTTTTCACTTGTTCTTTATCACTCTTTTTTGCTCGCTTACACTTTGGTTTCTGCACGCAATCGCTCTTTGAGTTAGCTTTTTTGTACGCTTCACCTTGTTGAGTAAGTAGGTCGACTATAAACGACTGCCAGGTAACGTTGGTAAACCACCGAATAAAATTTAAGTAGTAAAATGTGAGCGTGAGCGTTCCGAGATATCAGGTCGCGGATGTCGTTGGATGTGATGAGAATTCTCTCGTGGAGTACGCAAATATCCACACTTTCTTGCAACTGAATGTATTCAAATGTTTTGTACTTCCCATGAGCTGCACGTGGTATCTTTGAGATTACCCAAAGTAAACACGTTGATAACCTACATGTTTACTCATTGTCAACACAGATTTGAACGCTTCTAATGTGGGTAATCTCAATGATCGAGTCCCGGTTCTTCAGAGAGTCTGTGCTAAATTGAGGTTGAAAGGATTCAGGAATAGTCAGCATATAAACACAAAGTATATAGGTTGTAGGGAAGGTTTTTGCGGTTTTTGAAACATTTTTTTATTGACTTTAAAAAAAAAGACAAACGCATTAAAAAATGAGCAAATAACCATCATGTGCTACCAATCTTCGCCTACTTTCAGGAAGCGTTTCGATGCCCTCGACAAAGAACTGTGCTGCGATTGACTCGAAAAGGTTGCTCAACCAGCGACTTAAGTCATCTTAATCATCGCACGTTTTCCCTTGCAAGGCGCTAGAGAAAGTCAGGAGAAGTTGGTAATCTCTTGGCACAAGATCAGCCCTGTACAGTGCTGAAGTCAGCAATTCCCGTCCAAAGTCGGGTAGCTTTTGGCGGGCCACTCTTATAAAGAATGGGCGAGCAGGGTCATGCAGGAATTGGATCGTGCCATAATTCGGACCCTTCCCTGCGATTTTTGTGGCCATTCTATGCATCCGCTGACAGTACAGTTCTACCGTGAGCGCAATGTAGGACGGCAGTACCTAGCAGTGAATGATGCCTTTACACTCACACCGAGTACTGATCATAACCTCCAGAGGGGGAAAACCTGCTTTTGACTGCGGCTCATTCTGCTCATCCTTGTCAACCCAAGGTGGGCTGCGCTTGATATTGACGGTTGCACGAGATACGTTCCACAATCAAGACCGGAGCCGGCCGCGCACCGCTGGTCCTGTCGCTCTCTGCGTCTCCTATCTCTAATGGGTCCCTGTACTGCCTCCACCCACACTCCCCCTGTCTATGCTCTAGCCCCTCGCGGCCAGCGCAACGCAGCTGGGGAACGTATCTCATGTACATACAGATACCACTTCTCATCTGCTGTGAAGATGGACTTCATCCAGTTTTTTTTATGCGTCTGTACGAGGGCAATTCAGTAGCCACCTCGGCACATCGCGGGAGATCGCGTTCCGTCAAATCACCATCACACATTGTGATAACTCTTATACCTTTCCCAACTGGCGCGGATGATAGGCGATGCTGGTAAGGTGAACAGGCAAGACTTGTGCCCTTCCACACATAGTTTGCCTTGGATCTAAATCTACCACCTGCCGCAATCGACTGCTGTCGACTCCGGATCCCTACCATGAGAAAACATTGAGACTGAAGTCGTCAGCACGAAAGCGTCTGAGCCAATCCTGCGCAGCGCGTTCTATCAGTGCACCGTCCCCAAATACAGCGTTAAAACGGCGACTGGATACGGTTGCTAATTCACCAGATTCGAAGCCGTATACTAAAAGGCTGCAAATGTACTGTTTCAAAAAATTTATCTTCTTGGCAGGGCTTGTGCAGGAGTTTAGAGTGAATGATACTAATAAACTTGCACATACCTGACCTCCTTATATATGCAAAAGAAAGGTCGCTGCAAGGCAGCTTGGGGTTAAAAGAAGCAAAAATTTAAAAACCGCGAGAACTTTCCCTACAACCTAATATTATAATCGTATCAGGTGTTAACACAAGTCATTGCGCTTTTTCTTTCAAGATTTTTCCGCCTAGTTGTATTCATTCCGGAACCTGTCCTATACTATCCGAAATTATCCGGAAGCGCATTTCTTTCTCTACAATCTTATATTATGTGATTTTCCAAAAATGCCAATCTATGACTCTAAGACACACATCTCCAAAACTGAATTACTTGAGCCAACATTGTACAACGACTTTGTTCAGCATTCCCTTCCACATCAGTTGGCACTATTCCTGTCCCAAGCTGTTGCGTTGTTACCGAGTTCGAACTTCCACAATACAGTTGGACACAAATTTCAGTGAACGACCACACTTTGATTCACCTTCGGCAAAGCCAGCAAAAATGGATAGATCCGAATAAGAATGAAAGGGCAGACAGAAGCAGAAATATACTTCTGAAAAGGTGCAAAGTTTGTGGAAGGAACATCACTTCTCCTTCCAAAATATTACTCCAAAATTCGTGGTTTGAAAGTCCGACATAGATTTTACAAGAAGCAAATACATATCTTCTTTTATCAGTGTTCGATGAGAGCTTCTTTGTAGTTTTATCCCAATAAGCTTTCGGCGCTTAGCGCCTTCCTCAGACCTCAAAATATACACACAATACGCATAGCAAAACATGTCAACAATCGTTTACGTGTATGACCAACCGAGTGCAATGGATTGAGTAGCGAATGTGAACGTACAACAATTATCTACAATAGCTGATCTTATCTGGGAATACTGTACTTATACGAAACACTATTGCTACTCCTCAGATATGTAAGCGGTCGTGTCAAGCAATTAATGTCAACGCCTCAGCAAGCTCTTCCTTATTGCTTATCTCCGGTTGAAACCGCTTGATTTCCCGAGCCTCCATGATTTTCCAAGCAGCAAATTATTAGTTTTTAGACGTGAGAACAAAAACACCAACTCAAGAA
Source organism: Ancylostoma ceylanicum (assembly GCA_000688135.1). Classification (NCBI taxonomy): domain Eukaryota; kingdom Metazoa; phylum Nematoda; class Chromadorea; order Rhabditida; family Ancylostomatidae; genus Ancylostoma; species Ancylostoma ceylanicum. The sequence goes on along the minus strand of JARK01001361.1, from coordinate 1,853,250 downwards.
AAATGCCGATCCTCTTTGTATTCAATTGGGCCAGAAAGCGTTCGATGCTGTTGAAACGCGTAAGCTCTGTATAACATGAACGTAAGACGTTATCAATCAAGCTTTTAGAGGTTTAGTTTAACGATTGTCGCAAACGATTGTCGCAATCTCCCGACGTTATTATGAGATAGAATAACTAAACCCTCGTGATTAGATTTTTCAGCTGGATTACCTTATTTGCTTTGAGAAGTTTGATGCCCATCCACACCATACAATTCCTCTCTAGAAATTCTCATTCCCCGAGGAAGAAATTTTCCCAATCGAAGTGGTTGGTGTCATTGAGACCATATACATATGTACATATGTCCTCTTAGACTTGGCAATTCGCTGGCGATCAGTTGCTCGAAGCACAATGCCTCTTTCACTCTCGGCACAGGTCGTTTAGGCAGTTTTGATGGTTTTTTGAGCTTCAAATGGATGGCAGAAGAGGCAGATGTCGGTTGTGCTCTTTTTTCATGGACTCAGTACTCTACTTCATAGTTAGACTAGACATTATACTTCATACTTCAAAGCTTGAGTAAACCGTTCTCTTTGAGAAAATTTCATTTACATTCTTGTTAAACATGAGCAGCGCTCTCTGTGAAGAATAACTAAAGGATAACAGATAGTTGGAGAAAACTGCACTAGAAAAAAGCAAGGACATACAGTACTGGCCAAAAAGATATCACCTTTTGAACTTTTGTTCAAAACTTCTCTCTAAGTGAAGCTTTATATTTCCAATTTTTGGAGGTAATGTAACAATGCATTGCTGATCAATTGCGCTACTGGGAAATCAACCGCGCCTGCAAATTCTTATAAGAAGAAAATTTTTACCCAAAAAGTCAAAACTCTTGATTTTGCACCACTCGCATTCAACCACTGTGCGACTTCCTCCAGTTTCTACTAAAATCGAATCTTTTTCCGCGAATGGACTCATATCCAACAGATTTCAAGTCGGCTGGGGCTGAATCCTGAAATCTCTGAAGCTCAATTAAAGTCACCTTGGAATTGACCTCTTTGGACAGTTTTAGCCATTCTGGACCGCACGTACAGTCCTGTTCTAATCTGGATCTTGTTTTGCTTTATGCTTTAGCTTGAGCAAAAACAGAAAGCTTGCACAGGGACTCGCAGGATGCTCAACTTTTGCAGATATCTGAGCCAGACCTATGGTCACCAGCGGTGCACATAACAGGCTTCAAGCTTTGCATTTTTGTTTCGGGGAAGAACGGAACCTTGATAAGGGCGTTTTCATATGAAATGATGCGTATAATTTTCCAGAATGCAGCATGGGAATATAGCACCTATCAAGCTTCGAATCAGGCATGGTAGGGTACGCAAAAATGCCCTGGTGTCCAACATCCGTCAGATGAGTGAGACACCGTGTTCTATTTCTACGAACGCGAGCAGAGTGGGTGTAAAATCGGTTGGGTGGCTCAAAAAGTGCTTATTGGATCATGCTTTCCATTCTAAAAGTCGAGCCTTGAGAATAGAGCACGGAGGCGCACAGCCCCTCACATGTGGTTGTTGTTGTTCACCTCGAGCCCTCGTAGCTCATCAGTTTTAAAAAGCATCAGATGTCATCTTCTACCCAGACATTCCAGCAACCATGTCGGTTCACCAGAAGCAACGAAGCACTCGTGAATTTATCTTTCTCCACTGAAATAAAAATACAAAACGTGAAACACGCAAGGTGCCCCACTGGTGACCTTGTGTCCGGCTAGGGTATCTGGATTGGTTGGGGAGCACCAGAACTAGCGCTCTCTTTTTGCTCCTGCTAGAGCATGTTTGGAACTATATCCATCTTAAAACAGGGACGCAATTGAGATCCAGAATGGCTGAAGCTGCCAAAGGAGGTCAATTCAATGGTGATGTCAACTGAGCTCCGTATATGTCAGGATTCCTCCTGAACTTACCGAAATTACCTTGGATATGAACCCATTCGTTGGGATAAGTTCAACTTTGGTGGAAATTCCACTACTGGAAGTCGCATAGTGGTTGAGTGTGTAATACCATGCTAATGATTTTGACCTCTTTGAGTAAAAAATATTTCTCATGAGAACTTGAGGCACAGTGGGGATCATAGTAGTTCCGCTTGTTAGCACTGCATCATCTCCCAAAATTAGAAAATTCAAGCTTCACTTAGAGAGGAGTTATGGACAAAAGTTCAAAAGGTGATAACATTTCGGTCAGTACTGTATGTTGACAAGCAATAGTTGCATAGTCGCAAGGATTACGCCCGCTGGACATGGAGATCTAAAAAAATGAGTTAGGAGGAGTATAATGCGCTGCAAAGAGCATTTGCTTCTGCTGCAATTCCGCTCCCTTTTATACCTCTTCAAAAATTGGTTTGATGTCAACACCACCACGTATACAGCTGTGTACGTGCAAGAGGAGCAAATGTTTGCAGTTGATAAGCCGTCATAGAGCAGAAAAATTGTATTTGTTTCTATCGGCCACTACAGTGGGTACACTACATATTGCGACAAAGTACAATACAGTTCGTTTCATAATTATAGGACACACCCAACTTTCCCACTCCCGGCTTTCCCACAGACCTGGAGTTTTCCCTCTAGTACCATCGTGATCAGCACTCAGAATAACCTTGGCATCCAATGTTTGAGCTCACAGCAGCAACTCTGGTCTTTTGAAACTTTGTTTTTCTCTTTCCTCACACTTCGCGGTCACAACACACCCTTAGGTTTTAACAAGTTTATTTGTTGCGCAATCAAATTTACGAACTTTCGACAATTTATGAAGCAACTATGAATCATACTGATTTCACACAGTCTGCCACTCGTGTTCCTTCTAGGGATTCTGAGAGCATCCGCGTCGATAGAGCATCGCGCATCCAAGATTGCCTATCTCGATTTTTCAGCCGCCGCTGACGCTGGCGCACTCAAAATTAGCTGAAAAGGACCGACAGCAGTCCTGAGGAAGTGAACATTACATCATTCACACACGGAAAGTAAGGGGTGTGGTTGTGCACTATCAGGCATACTTGATGGACACTCTGATAAAGCTAAATTTTTTGACAAAATTGTGTTTTTTGTGATGCACTGCAATGTGCTAGAGTAGCAGCACTATCTTCGCAGACAATTGGTTTCATTTAGTCGATACAGGAGACATGAAAAACTGTTGAACGTTTCTTCTCGAAGGATTACGCTGTTTGGGCTGCGTTCGTGCTGCACAGTTATCGGGTTGGCAGTACATATTTACACGCTTAATCTTGGCCCACCCCGTATTTCCAGGCCGATCACTTGACTATTGAAAGAATCTTGATGGTCCTGATCCAGCTTTCACACCTACTATATAGGGTGCATCAAAAGTCTTTGGACAAGCATAAACGCTCGCTAAAAATCCAGGGAGGGGGAATTTGGAAAAACCGGTGGTTGTTTTCTCTTCATGACCTAATTGTGAGCAGAAAAATTAGTTTTGTTCCTGAGGTTTCCTCTTCTCGTATGTTCACAGCATTTAGAAAGTACAGGTGAGACGTGGGTTCTGGCGCGCAGGTAGTNGTCTTGGCTCACCCCGTATTTCCAGGCCGATCACTCGATTATTGAAAGAATCTTGATGATCCTGATCCAGCTTTCACACTTACTATAGTTCTTTCCTCTAAAACACCATATTTCACTTCTGAAAAGATGTTTTTTTTCGGAATGGCAAGCCCGATAATGCTTTCCTCGACCTCAGTCGTGGACTTTAAGAGGAGAACTTGCTAAGTGTTGCTCCAGGGTAGATTGGTGGAAATGGGTACTCAAAGGCAGTTTGTCCCTCGTTTTCGTCTTCGAGCTATTAGCAGATTGTTGATCTCCTCGGCACGCTGATTCCGGCAGTATACATAAAATGTCATAAAATCGCCTTTGAATCCGTTTTTTGGGTAGGGGTCTGTAAGGGGTCTGTGACAGTTTGCTCCAACGAACTGATGTGGGAAGAAGTCGATCGGACACGTAGAGACTCGTTGGCCGACGTTGCAGCCGTTGTGAGCAGCCAGCACACACGCGGATCGCTCCACCCAAGTGGTCTGCGAAATGCACTTCGAACGATGCGAAAGATGCGGTTTTCGTCATTTTTGTGATATTTTGTACACATTTTTGTAATCAGCCTGGCGAGGAGATCAAGTATCTGTTGATACCTACAACACGCGAAACGAAGTGATACACTACATTCAAGATGCCACAATGCTGCTGGTCTAAAATTGTAGTGTTGTCAAAAATTGACGCCAGATGAATACAAAATCCTTTTGGCTTGTGTGCCTGTACCTTACTGTGTACATATGTGGTGAAATAACATCAATGATTTCCAATGGTGTCAAGACATCTTTTTATTGTCGAATGCGTCTTGAAGTCTAATCGATTGTTGCAAGTAACGATCAAATGTGACAGCTTCATAGTTCGAGCAATTCATGTAATAGATAACGCTCATCTGATACCGTCAGTTGTGCAGCAATCTTATTTTTCACGTGATTTCTTCGTTTCGCATCATAGCGTAATTACTGAGTGCCCAATAACTATCACTACCACTGTTTTAGAAAGTTCTCCTTTTTAAGAAGGATGGGCAAGAAAACAACACATTCACAGCGTCCATATTCATTGGATACTCGCACAAAATATGGCAGAACTCAGAATTTCCACCTTTTCCACTCAATTTGAAATGGACTGTTGGGTCACTTTACATACACATGACGAACATGACTACAGTGTGTATCATAAATATACGGGCACCCCAAAAATGGCGATATCTGCATTCACTCACATTCCTGGCAAAAGCCACTGCAACCAGTGAATTCGGCGTGCCCGAAAACCCTACATCACTGCCATTCAATTCTAAAAATGGAAAAATTAAGTGTAGCTCGTATTCGACCCCATATGCAGTGTATCATAATTATACCGGCACCTTCAGTAGAAAATAGATAAAATCATCCACTCATCCGGAATCTCCTGTCTCAAACTCGCAATAAGTGATGATAAGCACTCCTCAGTTAGGCCTCCACTGTGGCAAAGATCGGAGCCTTCTGAGACAGAACAGGCGCAGATATGGGCTCGTCACGCTACAACCTTCAGCACCCGCAGGATGACTAAGCGTATTGTTCGGGATTCAAGTAAAATCGTCGCCCTCATCAAAGGTTTCAATGCCCACGGTCAGAGTAGGAGCCCTGGCAGGTAGGAGAAGCCAAAACAGTCCACAAACCATGCCGTCTTCGAACGACCGTCGTAGATGGCCGCATTGTTCTGCTGGAAAATGAACAGAATTCCATAGTGCTGGTTCTCGAAGAACAAGAGCTGAATGCGAAACACTTCATTGTAGTCGGATCAGTTTACTCGAGTTAAAATAAAGCCGATATCGAGTTCACCTTGCGGACAGGAGCGGCTCCACACCATGACTGTGTCACCTTCGGAATACCGCCTGCTGAAGAACTGCGGCTCGTTGCAGAAATCCCTCCAATTTCCATCAGACCATCCAAGTTGGACTTACTTAAGTCAAAGGACATCACCTGGACGCGAATTCCAGTCTTCGTGAGTCTCAGAAAAACTATGCGTACCTTTCACCAGTCTGTCGCCATGTTCTTCCTGGCAAACCACAGCAGTGCAACCTTATGGGACCTCGTGAGCCTATGAGCATGCCGAAGGAGAAAACGGATAGTCTTGCCGTTTTATCTTATCCTTCTCTATATCGTCGTTCCAGAGACAGGAGTCGATAATTGGCTCGAACCCCAATGCTGTGCAGCATGGTGTTCAAAACCATCAGTCCTACTCGACGCTCATCTTATGATGACAGCTTTCCTGACCGTGCAGATCTCTCATACAAACCGTAGGAGTCAGGATTTCCACCAAGGCGTCGACTGCACTCGAATTCCAGTCAATATGCGTGGCGATCCTGTGACTGCTGAAGTTTGCAAAGTGGCGAGCCCATATCTGCACCTGTTCCGCCTCAGAAGGCTCCGATCCTTGCCAAATTGGAGGCCTAATTGAGGAGTGCTTATCATCACTTATTGCAAATTTGAGAGAGGAGATTCCGGATGAGTAGATGATTTTATTTATTTTTTACTGAGGGTGCCCGTATAATTATGATACACTGCAAGATGAGGTCGAGCACGGGCTACACTTAATTTTTCTATTTTTGAAACTGAATGGCAGTGATATGGGGTTTTCGGGCACGCCGAATTCACTGGTTGCAGTGGCTTTTGTTAGGAATGTGGGTGAAAGAAGATATCACCATTTTTGGGGTGCCCGTATATTTCTGATACACACTGTATTCTTGGCCTGTCTTGCTCGCAGACTGGCAGCCAGATAATTAGCCGTCCCGATTGCTCATGATTCTGCGGTTTCCGGTTTCAAACCAAAACATTGAAACAAAAAAACCTTTGCCATGTACGGTAGGGTAAAGAATTCACATTCGAACTCGAGCAGAACATTAGCGTTACATCCGCAGTTTGTGTCGTTTCATTATTTTATTGTGGCATGAGTTTCTTTGAAAGGCTCTTCAGCCTGTCGTGGCCTCTGCATGTGTCTCGAAGCAAGGTTCTACAATATTACATATCGTTGAATGACTGTCATGGAACTGACTTTATCGCGTCAAGGGAGATAAGTCGTCCACTGCAAGGTGTTCCCATCACACTTGAATCATCCATACCACCAGTTCATTGAACAGCACACTTCTTTTCTATTGTCATGCTTTCCGCTTACGCTAGCAAGAATCGTCAAATGGCAAAAAAGTGACATCAATTACATTTATCGAAGTGTATAAACGCTGCACAACTGATAAACGTTTTATTCACTAGAATCTGCATAAGTGCTTTCGCAATAAAGCTCTTTGGCAACATAACTCAGCTATCTACAACAGAACCAGATGAATTGGTGCTAGAATATCTTTTCCCATCGAAGAAATACATGTGATTTGAAGAAAACGCTAAGGATCTCTACTTTTACAGAACGGGCGACGAAGCATTGTGGGAGCATGGTTCTTAGGTATGCGCTTAAACTCATAATGCCAAGTCCTCATACTTTTTAGTAGAGTTCTGCTAATGCAAAAAAAAAATTAAATATCAATAACAGCAGACATCTCTTCAATATTGTAAATAGGTCTCTCTAAACTCCGAAATGAAGCATCGTNACTGCAAGGTGTTCCCATCACACTTGAATCATCCATACCACCAGTTCATTGAACAGCACACTTCTTTTCTATTGTCATGCTTTCCGCTTACGCTAGCAAGAATCGTCAAATGGCAAAAAAGTGACATCAATTACATTTATCGAAGTGTATAAACGCTGCACAACTGATAAACGTTTTATTCACTAGAATCTGCATAAGTGCTTTCGCAATAAAGCTCTTTGGCAACATAACTCAGCTATCTACAACAGAACCAGATGAATTGGTGCTAGAATATCTTTTCCCATCGAAGAAATACATGTGATTTGAAGAAAACGCTAAGGATCTCTACTTTTACAGAACGGGCGACGAAGCATTGTGGGAGCATGGTTCTTAGGTATGCGCTTAAACTCATAATGCCAAGTCCTCATACTTTTTAGTAGAGTTCTGCTAATGCAAAAAAAAAATTAAATATCAATAACAGCAGACATCTCTTCAATATTGTAAATAGGTCTCTCTAAACTCCGAAATGAAGCATCGTATAAGAATGAGTTTAGCACATGTTCTGACAGAGTGGAGCACAATGATGTATTTACATATTTCAGCTTCACAAGCTTGAGAAGATCGCATGAGTGAGGCCATGTAATGACTGAGTAGGTCCTAGATTAGACTAAATACAATAAATCAAAAGTAACATACCGTTTTGGCAACTAACAAAGTGCATATTATTGGTGTTCTTATGATATCGGAGCTGCCTGTTATGAGGTATAGATAATCGATTCTGCTGTTCTATTTACATGAACACAAACTCGTAAAACTCAAAATCTCTNCGAGCATGGTTCTTAGGTATGCGCTTAAACTCATAGTGCCAAGTCCTCATACTTTTTAGTAGAGTTCTGCTAATGCAAAAAAAAAAATTAAATATCAATAACAGCAGACATCTCTTCAATATTGTAAATAGGTCTCTCTAAACTCCGAAATGAAGCAACGTATAAGAATGAGTTTAGCACATGTTCTGACAGAGTGGAGCACAATAATGTATTTACATATTTCAGCTTCACAAGCTTGAGAAGATCGCATGAGTGAGGCCATGTAATGACTGAGTAGGTCCTAGATTAGACTAAATACAATAAATCAAAAGTAACATACCGTTTTGGCAACTAACAAAGTGCATATTATTGGTGTTCTTATGATATCGGAGCTGCCTGTTATGAGGTATAGATAATCGATTCTGCTGTTCTATTTACATGAACACAAACTCGTAAAACTCAAAATCTCTGAGAAGATTTGGAAAGGTCAGAAACTCGTCTCCCTGTATTGTTGATCTTCACTCGACGATGGAGTGTAGATGTCGTCCTCACCTTGACTGGTGCTTTGACGCCGTCGCTCTATTTCTTCCTGCTCACGACGATGTTCACCAGTTAAGCGCTTCCTGCAAATAAGCATTGACATCTCCGATTAGTGAGCGCTGAAATATGTAGGGACCTCAAATTTTCCTGAAAAGCACAAATTCCTATACAACGCTCATGACTAAAGTGTTCTGAGAGATTCGTCGCAAAATGTGTCAACATGTGTGCGTGATCAACTCATAAATGGCTGAGAAAGTGTGAGTCTTGATGAGTTTAACATAAACAAAAACGAGCATAAACAACACACTTCATGCAAATAAAATGAAACTAAAGAAGAAAATCAACCAACGTACTCTGGCGTGTCGTGCCAAGCATCTTCAAATTCAGCAATGAAGTTCAGTAAATGCGATCTAAAACAGGACAAACGGTGCAAATTTATGGTTAAGGGAAGAGTCGGAGTCTGCATAAAATCAAAGCAATAAAAACCGTGCAAATCGATTGTAAGATACCTTCAAACTTGAAGGAATAAAACCTTGGAAGTGTTGAAAAAGTGGTGTTGATATGAGCAGGGAACCCCTTCAACATAACAAAGGTATGTGCGAATAGAGATGAAGCCAAACACACCATGCACACCCAAATTGTGAGAAAAGTTTTCCTTTGAAAGCAAGGAGAATGCGCTCTTGATGAATCTCCGGATAAAAACCTTCACTGCACACGTCTTTTATATCAGCTGAGGTAACAAACAAGCAATGAACAGCAGACAGCCAGCAAAATATGCCCCATCTAGTGAGATAATGCGCTCATCATGAAAATGGAACCTATCTTGTGTTGCAGTATTCTACTAAAACCACTCTGAAGGTCATGGTATATGTAGAAAACATGCTACAACATCAGTTTTACCTTGAGAGTGATGCCGATATATGTGCCGATGATGGTTAAATGGCTAACTATGAGTTAAAGGAAAAGGTGTGGGAGAACAGGTCTTATCGCTTAGCTCTGCATTTTTACGATGTTATTTGGTATTGCATAAATGGAAAATCCTTGGAACTGTCGGACAAGCCCTAACACCTGTCCAAAAATTGCTCCTTTGCTTGGGAAATTAAGTCCACATTTGTAAAAATCGTATAGATGTGTTATCATAACAGCCTTTTCTCTGGAGAAGAGCCCAAGAGCATTCTATTGCCTTCGTGTCAAGATGGACTTCCATTTATGCGTAGTTGGCTTCATTTGGTACTATTGGGTTGAATGCAGTACACGCGGAAATTTCGATGTTGTATGCTTCTCAAGATAACGCTGTTTTCAAGGACGGTGATCTCATTGACAATGATGAAGTAGTGCAAAACACACGGGAAACACAGGCAATGATGGCGCTAATTACTGTACGTCCGAAGGACGGACGAGTGCTCCGGTGGTAGGTCTCGCCACGAAACCCTGATAAATGTACGCATTCCACGCATCACAATCTATCCACTGCGCATGGCCACGCGCGCATACCAGCGCTGGCGCGACGGAACCCCTTTGTCCAGGTCGACAGATGTGTCCACGACGGTATCTTTGCAGGTAGGCGGCTATTTACTGTGTTTAACTTACTGCTGTGATTCTCCAGCAGCATCCCTTACGGTAAGCGACTCCGTTCAGAAGTGGGAATTTTAGTGAGTGCTGCTGTTGGGGATAAGATCCAAATTTAGTGTGCATGGGTCTCCGCAATATGGAACTTAAGTAACTTCTGTGCCGTAGCACGGTATGAAACGAATCACTTTTCTGCTTGAATCATTTCAATATATTCTCGGAGTTTTCTCGACAACATGCTCCCGCCACATTTTTTCGCTTCACTTTTTCAAAAATTATGCCGCTATTTCTGCCGCTTATTTTTATCTCCAGCGTTCGCAATCGTTGAATCTTCTCATGAAGTGTGCAATTATAGGTCTCATATGCTCTATGTGATCACATATTCAAACCTACAAAGACCTGTTCGTTTCAATATGTTCACATTGCACTCGAGTTTTGAGCGCGAACACATTGGCAGGAAATGCGGTGGATGACATAGACCACGGCCACCCATCAAAACTGAACTTTGCTTGTTCCTATCACAGTTTGTTTATTTATCAAATATTCGTTCATGAATGGACTGATAACAGAGGACAGTGAGAACTAAGAAAGGGGAAAAACAAAGAGATCAAAGTTAACAAAATCTGCAGGCACTGGCTCCGAAAAAAGAAATTGACGAAGTTCCATTGTGGGGCAGATTATGTAGGAGTTCTCTGCTTTCAGTAAAACGAGGTACGCGGTTCTTGAACATAAATATTAAATGCAACCCTCGACCGAATCTTCGAGCTTAAATTTTGTCTGAGCTTGGGGGGGGGGGGGAAATGTAGCTCATATTCGATGGGGAAATTTCGAGAAACAAGCCGAGCTACTGCTTTTTCCGTGATTAAAAGCATGGCACTTTATATTTGTGGATTCTGTAATGCAAAATCACCTGCGCTTGTGCGAGCAACCGATGGTTCTTACGTGGGCTTCGTCACCGTGGTTAATGCTGGGTGTATCTCCACAGACAGGTCGTCATTCTTGATCTTCTTCTCTTATTTGTGATTTTGCAATGTATACGAGGTGTATTTCATCAAGCTCGGGAGCAAAAATCCCTGGTGCTGCTTTAAATTTCATATTCATACCACAAAATTTTGCTAAAGATCCACGGCTGGAAAGGATGATTACCTAATGTCAATGTTTAGCCAGAAATGTGAGGGCAATTTGCCCAAAAGTGTATGTTTGACAGTACTTTATGGGGTTTGTTGTTCGCCCAAGATGAAAGACCTGAATTAGATACACGCATGCTCACCTGAGGTCCTCGTTATACATTGCCTGTGACAATTCGCCTCGAATAATATGAGCCTCGTCACGCATCAATTGCTTCTCTCGTTTGATTTCTTCGATCAACTGCCGGATTTGCTCCATGTTTTCATCGTCGTTATCTTGTCGCATGATATCCTTTAAGTGTTTAGACAAATGTTTTAGATTGAATAGGACATCCGGGACCATACCTCATGTAAAGGCGAGCCAACCGAAACAATTCTCATCACGATAATATGAATTAGAATACTCGAAAAAAATATCAGGGCCGGTGCCTACATTTGACAAAGTTGGAGTTTTTACAAGCCTTCAAACACCTTGCTAAATTTTAGCAAATATCTCAACTATACAATCTAAAGATGTAATCTGAAAGAAGCTCAAGACATTTAGTTAATAAATAAAGCCTGAATTGCATTAATGCTGTTTAAATTACAAGTAGCGATTCTGCGCTTTACTATCGCCCTTCTCACACAGCCTTCGGTGCCCTTTCCCGAACATCTAGGAAAGGTGAACCTAGTCTCAATCGCAGAAATGTTATGATTAGGACGCACAAGAATGCAAAATCTCATCAATCAATTGGCCCATTCGGAGCGCTGAATTTTCAAAAAAAGAAATCCGTCCATACATTGCTAGTCAACCGAGGCAGATGGAAAGACTAAGGAAGTCAAAATGATAACAACTCACCTCTAGATCATTGATCTTTTTCTTGAGGGTTTGCGTGAGCTTTCGAAGGTGATCATATCGCTTATCAATGTAGGACAATCGGTCTTGAAACTGAAAAAAATAAATTGTTGATGTGGATCATAGTACACTGCAGAAGTTTGGTCACATCAAAGAGTAATTGCTTAGGTACTGCCCAAAAAAAACCTTGCATAGCGACCGTAGTTATTAACGGCTGTGGCTCAAAAACTGTACTTCCGTCATCGTCATGAATTTCTTGGTATTCGATGATACTGCGCTACGACTATTACTTTTTATTCAATCTGGGACTAACCACACGTCTTCAGCGCCGCCAACCACTCACGACTGGGAAAGGAACCCAAGGAAACTTAGGTTAGTTTCTTCTTCAGATTGTCGTTTTAATATGGCCTTCCCACACTACTGACGTGTTCCCGGGAAGGCCATGTTCTTGGTCTTGTTTCCGTATAGTGTTAGGGAACGAAACGGAAACAGGATTACTGATCATTTTTCTTTTATTATCGGCCAGGAAATCTTCTATTCTCAACCGACTTATTTGCCATGCTGGTGCAAGTAGGCATAGTCGCTGTGGAGTTTGTTGCCGAACAGGTTCATCATGAAAGGGGGTCCACGATGTCTACGTTAAAAACCGTGGACGCCTATTTCATTTTTCAGAATTTTTGGGAGCAGAAGGAAGGGTTAGGGTGGGAGTAATGCTATAGAAGCTTGGTGTTTCCAGCAGTTTTTTTCGGCTCTTATACCTAAGACTGGCGAGTTTGGAGTGATATTTGAGTGCTGTTCGGTTGCGGTTGTGCTGCTATTTCATTGCTATTCGACCCCTACATAAGAAGCGAATAGCAACTGCTCAAAAAGAGGGAACGATTTCTCTGCCGAGGGCAAATGAAAGAAGAATTGTCCGAAGGAACGCTACCGACGTCAAAACCTATTCTTTTTAAGTCATTGTTAAAAAGCTCCTTTCTGTTTATATTGTTTGATTTCAGGGCAAATGTAACAGCCTTGAAAGCTTCCACACGTGTAGGTCTGTAGAGCAATTCATAATTCCTGTTCCTTTGTGCATAATCGCTCTTTCTAGAGAGGGCTTTCATGAAAGGTCATTTGTCAGTAGCTAACAGAGCTTTTTTTGACAATTGCCGACAACGCCTTGTGGAACGGCTCACGCACACCCTTCCAACAGACTAAAATGTACTTGAATTTAGAATAAATGATATAGCTCATAGTTCCTTAGTGGAGCAAGTAGGACTGAAACAATGCAGTTCCGAGCATGTGCTAGTGGAAACTCTCCTTGAAGACAGCAACAGACAACTCTCCTTTCTCATGAAATTCTACTCTTGTGGGTTTACTTGTGCCCATAACAAAAAAGATATCATCCAGAAGGGCCAAGTTTTCCAGGAAGACTAAGTTGTACATTGTCAGGATGAGCCCGCGCGGACGAAATCTATCGCCGCAGATTTGTGTGGACGCGGCAGTATCTCGGATCTCCACCATGGGGAAATCCTGATCGATGCCATATCAGCTGATAAATACAGCCAGCACCCTCCGCGCGCGGTCAAAGAGAACGAGGCGGGGTTGAGCATGGTGGGCGCCTTTGTACATGCGTCCGAGCTTCATTACTCGAGTAAGTGGAGGAATTGAAGTGATTCCTTTTGCAGTGACGCTCTATTGGATGGCAGCGTCAAATTAGCAGGAAAACAGGGAAACTTTCTTGAGCGCGAGTGCTGCCGTTAAGGTCAGCGAAGAATGGCGAGAGGTTTGCTTGAAAATTCGGATTCGTGTGATGTTCCAAAAGGCTAAAAATAAGCAACTACGGGCTTCTTGAACGTCTTCGGAAAAGTTCCAAGCTATCCGCTCATCTACAGTGGACGAGTTTCTCGAGTAGAAAGCTACATATTGGGCCAATTCTGTCATAAGCTACCATCATCGCTTGGAACAACTCGCTTGGACGGAGTATGAATTAACAAGCTATTCATGAATGGCAGAGATAAAATATCACTGAAGTGTTCCCCACTTTTCCACTCTATCTGGCCGAACAACTCTTAGATGGAGAAGCTTTAAATCAGAAAATGGGCATAGAAAGTCGCAACAGGGTTCTTTTTCGAAAAAAAAAAAGGCGAATGGAGTTAGTCACCAGAGCCCGGATGCATTTTCGAGATCACTCAGGGTAGACACGTTGACGCCTATATTTGCGATGGATAAATTTGTATGGTGTTAGTGCGTTTTACCTGAGTAATCCCAATGATGCATCAAGCTTCAGAATAAATTTGCCTTCAATTCCTTAGTGAAAAATCTCTTCAATGTAAAAAGTAAGAGGAGAAAACTGTAGCATATTTCATAAACGATGATTAGTACCAAATAAGGGAGCTCTTTAGTCCTCACTGTGCTGCAACCGTGAGCGGTCGGCCAATCATCTTCTGGTTCCCAAGAAATACCACAAATGGAGGAGGGACTCCGACCCAACACGCTGTCGGCTGGCGTGGGTCGTAACCCTACCAATCTATAGGCTGAATATATATCCGTATGCTTACCGTTAGCCGAGTCTAACTTTCAGTGGCTCTCAATTAGTTTGGAACATCTTTGATGATTGCAAATCCTGACGCTGTCGTCTGTGAGAAGAACATGTGGCGAAAGCTAATGAATTTCAATGAGGACATAACGACAGGACAGAAGAGATGGTTGGATGAAATAAAGCTGTTCTAAGGAAGAGCTAAGCACATAATATTATAGTGGACAAGATTGACGGTGGGCTATTCGCGGACTGCGGAACTCTTCGCAAGCAAAGCTCGACTTGATTCGTGCCGTTGCGATGTAGAAATTCGATAAAGATAAAGGTAGTTCTTCAAATTTTACATCACCCTTCCCATAGACTTACCTGCAATTCACTGTGATACGTTACTGTAGCTTTACAAAGTTTCGGCCGATTATCGAAAAAGTCATTGCTCATTCTGGAACACACGTACGAATGGATTTGATGGATTCGAAAGAAATCGTAGTGGGAACATTAGTACAAATGTGCATTCCGCGAATGACTGCACATCGCAATAGAATGGAAAAACGGAGAAACTGAAGGAGCGTGTGATAGAGACAGGAGACAGAAGTGAATAGAGAAAGAGATTCAAATTTGTTGGTAATGAAGAGAAAATATTGAATCTTCTCGAGAAATGCGTTGGCATAGCAACATTTAAATATGAAATTCAAACCGAGATGTAGTGGTTATACGATTAATGATAAATTAGCTTCCTTAAGGAATTGAAGGGCTTATACATCGAGAATGTGCATTCGAGGCCTGAAAGGGCAACATCATAGAATTTATCCGAACAAACGCTTCGGCCACAGAAAAAGACCATAAGCTTCGCCTCCAAGCCATGTTCAATTCCCTTTTTTCTGCCTAGTTTCTGAATATCTTCCGGTTAAAACTCCGCTCTCTGGGAGGGTTTTGCTTTCGAGCAGTCGGTCTCGAAGCAATTTTCTGAGAAAAAGGTGATTTCTAGCGGCGTTCCCTCCTGCGAAATCCGCCAAATCTTCGGAACGTGGTTCACTGCTTATATGCCTCTTGGAGCGCATGAAGTGCTTTTTTTTCTGAGGATTTCCAGGTTTTTTTTTCATAGAAGTGGATAATTAGAAAAATGGGGGCGAAAAACCAAGGCTACTCCATGCTCTCAGTCACGGCCAATTTGCACCAAACTTGACTTCGGGGATTTCTTTCACTGGCAGACAAAACGCGGCCAAGGTGTTGATGTGATATAGAAACTAGGATAAAAATGCTACAAAACATTTATGGAGCTTCATTAATAGGACCCAATATTAACCAACTGTGCTCCTCGAAACCTATGGCTTGGGTTTCTCATCCAAGCAACTTTAGGAACAGCCTCGCTCTCTGCTTTCATCGACACTGATCTTGAGTGGATCTTGAATATACACCTCATAGCCATCCTCAAGAGCAGGATGCGAGTTTTTATCCCACTCGAAACCGTTGTCAACAATTTTTTGTAGCTGTTTTGCTCGAAAATTGCGGGCTGAATCTGTGCATTTGGCTGCCCCAAAAATCTGCAGTCAATGTTTCCGATAAATTTTTTTCGTTATCTCACGAGTTTCCACGGCATGTCCGTAGTCAGGAAAGAGTGCAAATCCAGCTCTATCAAGCGACACTTAGCACGTTGCAAGACATGCCACTACTGCAGAGAAATAAGCTAGCAACGTTGTACAATAACTTATGTCCCCCCCCCCCCACCTCACTGTACTTATACATTCGAAGACAACTCGGCTTGCAAAGGGTGCATATCAGGACCAAAACTTTTTTGGGGTAATTTGGCGGCCTGAAGATGCAACGTTTGCCCACCCTCATTTTTTACGTCTTTTGTTTTTTTTATCTTATTATCTTGAATACTGTAAAGAGGAGGAATATAGAGGCATGAGTCAGCACACTCGGACCAACCAGAACACGGTCTCATAATATTTTCATCCTTCATTTTTTGCCAAATTTGCAATTTTGACTTTTGAATTTTTGCCGAGAAATTCAACTTAAACCGACCTCAACTAACCATTTCACTGAGTCTAAGTGAAGCTACATGGAAGTCTTCCAAATTCAGGTAGGTTTCAAGAGATGGGGACTGAGAGATGAAGACTGAGGAATGCATCTCAAAGACCGAATTCAGCTGTAATGGAGAAGCCGCAATCCCGCCTTAGGACTCAGCAATGCATCTGATTCAAGACCAGTGAAGAAGCTAGAATGGCTCGGCATCGGATAGATTTACATTCGGCACCTAAAGTGATGATTTCGGCGCGCACATCCAGACGAAAGTGCCATATCTAACCACTGATTGACGACACGTCTCACTTTCATCTCCTGCAGCAGCTTAAAGCGTCTAGCCCTCCCATCACCAAACATATGGCAGAGAACCAGGAAGCTGGAAAGGGATTGGTGGATTTGTAGCGCCCACGTGTGCTCTGTTCGTTCTTCGTGCAGGAAATGCACGAAGCAATTTTCCCGGTCCAATTCGAAAAAAAAAACGAGAACACTCAAGAATTGAAATAAAAATGAGTCCTGTCATAAACACGCGATGAATGAATGAATGAAACGAAATGAATGAATGAATGAATGAATGAATGAATGAATGAATGAATGAATGAATGAATGGATGAATGAATGAACGAATGAATGAATGAATGAATGACTGAATGAATGAATGAATGAACGAATGAATGAATGAATGAATGAATGAATGAATGAATGAATGAATGAATGAATGATCGGTTGAATGAATGAATGAATGAATGAATGATTGAATGAATGAATGAATGATAGAATGAATGAATGAATGAATGAATGAATGAATGAATGAATGAATGAATGAATGAATGAATGAATGATAGAATGAATGAATGAATGAATGAATGAATGAATGAATGAATGAATGAATGAATGAATGAATGAATGATAGAATGAATGAATGAATGAATGAATGAATGAATGAATGAATGAATGAATGAATGAATGAATGAATGATAGAATGAATGAATGAATGAATGAATGAATGAATGAATGAATGAATGAATGAATGAATGAATGAATGATAGAATGAATGAATGAATGAATGAATGAATGAATGAATGAATGAATGAATGATCTTTTTGGCAACATAAATCTAGGAAGCAGACATGGGTAGCCGTGTGGCGACGTAAGCAAAGCCCGTTCCTTCTTGCGAATGATTAGCGGAAGACGGTAATTACCACATAGTAGGCGCCTAGGAAATGTTTGAGGTTTGATGCTGTGTTGGGGAAAAATTTGGTGTACATAGCCACTTTGGCAACATTTCTTTGGAGAAATCCAGAAGATTCATTCGTAGTAACTTAGAAGTCAAATTTCTCTAATTGTAATGTACACTTGGCTAATTACACGGCAAAATGTAATTATTGCTAAGATCTTTCGACCATATCTTCACTTTCACCTTGATTGTCTTTCTTTTTGAAACTTTTTTCTACAGGTTTTCTCAAAAAAAAAAAAAAAAAAACTTTGTCTGCGATTACGACTGCGGTGCGGTTTCGGTCACATTATCAGCTGGCTCAAAATAACTTTGGCATTTTCCTGTGCAAATTCTGTATTAATATGTATATATTACACATACAGTAGGCGTCAATAGCGGTGACCCGTCTGCGGCCTCAAAAAGTACGCGGCGCGACCGCGCAGCTCACGGTAGAATCGTCGCCGCGGAGGCGAATCTGGGTTTCCTTGATAGTTGTTCATCACATTTGATGATAACTTATAAGAAAACTAACTGACTATCAACAAAACCCCATAATTTGATGTCTCGGAGAGGATTTTTGCTCGAGCGGAGTGGTCGCGCCGCGCGCTTTGCGAGGCCGCAGACGGGTCACCGCTATTGGCGCCCACTGTATATGGTGTAATTTGGTCCATTTTAATGTTCTATTACCGTCACTCATCACAAAGCAATTCCTACGGCGTCCTCCCATCCATCGAGTAAGCTGATCAGCTGGCTGACTTTGTGCCGCAGCCGTAATTGCAGACACAGTCACACGCGCACTTTCTCAGCGACGTGACTGTAGTACCTACAGTCCTTGTCGAAGGGGTGCAAGGATTGCGCGTGCGGTTTCATAGGGTTGCGGCCGCTGCGATTCTGCAGTCATGGAATCCGTTTATCTTTTTGAGAATGAGTGTAGTTATGCATTTCTATGAAAATACACAACAGAATGCGCACAATTGGTAGCGACGTCACTGCGAATGCGGAAAGAATTTTTAGATGAAAGAATGCAGCATTAGAATAGAACACACTGAGCTGCACTGCTCTCATACCTCCTGGCCCATTGTAATCGTTTTAGAAAAACTCGATTACGTCCCACATGATGAATTTTCAAGAAAGTGCATGCATTTGTCTGAAACGACAGCAGAACAGTGATAAATGACATGGAACAAGGAGCCACGCAGATGAGGAATTATACACTTGTGACACATGCGTTTGCCTGTCTATCATTATAAAAAATTTGGGACTTCATTGTGTTGAGATTTATGAACGTCCCGGAAAGGCTCGGATCTGTTTTTCCACCCAGTGTGGACGAGTTTCCGACTAAAATGGGTATACATATTCATTATGGAGCGTTACACCTGGAGAGGGCGGCATGGACAATTCCCGCGATTGGTGAAATCACGCAACCGGCCAATCGCAGAGCCGCCGCCCTCTCTAGCTACATATAACTGGTTACACCCGGGTAAATTTTATTCAAGCGCGTCGTCACAGTAAGCAATCACGAATAATAGCAGGGACAGCAGATATGCTCGACGACCTCGTCCATCAGTGGGAAGCTCAGTACCTTCCAGGAACGTCCATGAATCCCAACCCTGATCTCTCTTAACAAACATTGGTAAACATTAAGGTAGCGAATGTTTACAGAAATATGTACTAGAAATGTAGGAAATAGATTACATGGCTATTACTCCCACTACAGAGCGTTTTAAAACCTATTCAAGCACCGGGTCTAGATGCATCGTCAAGATTACCTAGGGTAAACGCGTTGACGCCTGGGGTGGAGTACATCACTGGATTTATCATAGTAGTCACGTTTACACCCCCCCCCCCAAAATTTACTTGACATCAACAAGAAGTTCAATCCCAGTCCATGGGGTCAAGGCTATGGGGTACTATGAGGCCTCACACCCGTGGTAAACGTTTGCCTCAAATCCCAATGATGAATGCCACATCTGTGTTAACTATGGGTAAATTTGTGTTAACACGTTCACCCTGGGTAATTTCAATGATGCATGCGGCCTCTGCTGTTAACATTGAGAAAAATCTTCTATTTCCTGTGCAGGGCTTCAAACGCGGAAGCCACCACAGGCAGGGCCAAACCCGGCCAGAACTCTGAGCCCGAAACCGCATAAAAGAACATCGCAAGAAGTGCTCTAGCACGACTTCATGCGTCACTCGAACTCACTAAATTCGAGGAGCGAATTTGAGTTCACACAACAAATTAGGTTTGCCATCCAGCCGCGTGCATGTTAATCCGAGGAGCGTTTTTGATAGGAGTCTGCTCAAAAGTCATCTCGAATTCTATCGGTGCCGATTTTCAAGTGGTCTAGCGGTTTTTGTACACTAAGTATGAAGTAATTCTGAACTATTCCCTATAAGACAGTAGAATTCTTATAGGCTAAAGTGCCCAGAGTACAATAATTCCTCTAAATAAATAAAAACTATGAGCTTAAGCAGAGTTCAAAAGATAGAAACGCCGAAAAACGTGGACACTTCCAGAATGGGCCACTCAATAGCTGGGAAAACCACTAAGCATAAATATACACACAGGAACCAGCGAAACCAGTTACATCCTTGTGAAAGCGTTTCCAGTGCACTTAATCCTATGAAACTTCTTAGGAAGGCTTATATTCGTAAGTATTAGCATCGCAATTTATAATAAGTAGGCGTAATAGATTTTGGGGATTAGTTCCCTTTGCACTGGCTCTGCGTTTGAGTGGATGGGACGAAATAGGGTGTTGGATATGTATCCATTGAACTTCAACCAGTAAACACGCTTTAATGGATACTTCATGCAATTTGGATAATCTCCTAACTGACAAAGGAACTCGCAAATAGGTATATCTAGTCGTTTCACTTCAGGTCTTCATTGTCCAAGTCAACACGTGGGTAACTACATAAATTGTATCACTTGGATGTGGATAGTCGAGTGGAGAAAGACCAATAGGAATGGCAATCTGATAGACCTGGGACAGAAAAAAAATTGATGAAAAACAGAAAGCGCTTGACCTCTTTTTGATACTACTCAAGAGCTAAACTTCCGCCTCCTTTCCGGAAAACTGAAATTTTAACTGGGTTTGAGCCCTGAATGTGACGAATACATCTTCAACAAAGCACACAACCCAGCGACGTCAACACGTTATTCTAGGCGGTCTCAACGAAGCATTCAGGTTCTGATCTGATTGAATAAGGAACGTTAGCTTCAAATCAATATTGAGCAATGATACAACGACGACGCTATGATTAATCGAATTCCAATACAGTATCGTGAAGAAACCAGAAGCTTTTCCATACCACCCCACCACATGGAGTGGCAGCTTTGAGGAATCCACGAAGAGTGTGGGAAGGGAGTAAAGTGGGACAATCTCGTGCACAAATATGCGTAGTCCAGTAGGGTGAACTGTGCCGATTTTTGCAACGTTTACCTTCTCTCTATCGTTATCTCTACCAACTAGAAGCAGCATGTAACAATGAAATTACTTAAGGTAAATGCGTAAACACCATACACATCTACCCTTCATTAACATTGGCGTCAGCACCTTTACCTTTGGTAATCTCAATGATGGATCCAGTCCCATTAATGGAGATGCTAGAGGTAAATAGAATAATATATGTATGTACAGTGACGGTCAGCGCTACGGATATCGGTATCGCACATTCCATCCTATAAGAGCAAACTTCAAAAATAGAAAATATTTTTCATTTTTTCTTCATCTCCTACTCATTCTTCAAATCGCAAAAGCAAGGTTCTTATTGGCCTGTTTTTGTGAGTTAATTAAAAGAATCTGTAGTGTAGGGGCAGTTCAGCAAAAGATTTTTGCTGGAAGCAGTAGTCTTCAAAAAATAGGAAGAGCTAAGAGTGTTGTATAACTGGACGGCAGTAAGGGAACTACAAGATACATATTGAAAAAAGTGTAGGGTTTGCGAAATGAAAAAAAATCAAAGGGAACATTCCTTGACCAAATTTCTCGATAAGGCATTTCGCTGCCAAAAATGCTGGGCTAGAGGCGTTGTCGCGGAATTTACTTCGACTAGACTCCAGTGAAGAGAAAAGAGAGTAGGAAAAAGTGGCCTTTGCATTTTTCAGAAAGCACGTGCGCATACGAGCATGTGCACGAATGTGGCATGAATATGCTGGATAATGATGGATAAAACACTTCATCTCTTCCATTTGAAACGTCCAATATAGCCATAGAGGTCGTACAGTTCAAGTGCCTCGTACATTTTATGGGTTTACTCATATGGAAATCTCAAATTGTGTCCGTTAAGCATTCTAGGTCTTTTCCACACATATGTAGTTCCTCAAAAGTAACGCCAAGAATATTGGTCAGATGCAATTTGAAGCATTTTTCGGAGGAAGAGGGGAAGGGTAGGGAGGAAGCACTACAAGGAAACGAACAGACTGCCAGGGATGAAGCGAAACAGGGCGGGCTTGGACGAGCTGTTCCAGTTAATCAGCAGCCGATGCTACTTTGAAGTTGTTTGTAGCCTTTCAAAGTCACAAGAAGAATCGTTGACAAACACAGTGACAAAGGCTTCGGGTCGGCAACCAACAACAACTTGAGCTGGGGCAACAAAAGCCAGCCGCACAATTCATAATTGGTGCGCATGTCGGCCAGTCCGGATGAGTGTAGCAAAAACAACATTTCCGCAACAACGATGCACAATCAGAGAAGACAAGGCCACGGAGCGCCTTGGGGCAGGGCATCCCCAAGAGCTGGGATACCGCGTCTGTCCTGGAAATGTCCAGAACGACGTCGTTTTCCACGGAACTCATGGAAACTGCTGCGCCATGCAGCGCAGATTAGTGTAATGACGAAGGAGAGTGATGTAAAAGCTAATGGGGAAACTCCGCGGAAAGAAAGCATTCTTTGTGCGGATGGCGTAGTTTCTGCGATGCTGCAGGGACATTTTGGCAAAAATATGTAGGCAGTCGGCGACAAAGAAGCTCGGAACGACCGCAGCATAATGATGAATGCTAATGAGCTCGCTGCGCACGTCCAGTTACAGTGCGTGATGAATGTTATCGGAAATGGAGAATAGACTGCGGAGTTTAAGGATTAACCCATTGCGGATCACGTGATGCACATGGTGTACCACGATCTCACGTCCCCTGTGTGACCATTTGATGGACATACTGCTTCACGTTATGTTTTCATATTGGAAATTGCACTTTTCTCTAAGGACCCTACATAGAAAACAAGGAGTCATACTGGACCGACGGAACTATAAACATTAATTGGCCACCCATGTAAAAATATTGTCGGTCCGCAAAGTGTTAAGGATTGAAGGACCCACTCTGACCCCTTACCTCTGCTGCTACGTACGTACATTACCGACAACGACGATGGGTAACTTTTTAGAGTGTGGGCATGTTCACCCCCAGTAATCTCAACTGTCCATGCGGACTCTGGCAAAATACATGAAAAACGTCTCAAAGGATGCCCCATAAAGGTGTCAAATCGGGCTTCTTTTGGTGAGAATAAGTACAAAAGAGGGCACCATGGAGCACTTATAGCTCACTCATGACTCTACTGGGAATAAGCGAAAGCGGAGACGTCAGAAAAACGACACTATATGGGAAGAATTTATTTTCATGGGGTTGCTTGTCAACTTTTATTGAGAGGACTTTTTGGGGTGCTAGGCAAGCAAGGGAAATGCAATGCTTTTGCCCAAGCCTACCGACTGAACAACGATGCGATGGCAAAAATGTCAAGTGTAACAGATGGAACTAATGATGAAGACTCACAAATATTAGATTGTCTCAAAAATATTGGCCGCGACCCAGTACTGCAGCCATGGTCGCTTAGGAGTTAAAATTAAATAAAAAAAAAAAACGACTTGGATTGCGCAGTTTAAAAACGGCCATAATTTTTGGGACAACTTAATAGTACCATGCTGAAGTTGAGTCACAACATATGGATAGTGGCCCTGTAAAATTTTTTGTTCTCAGAAGTGCTTGGGTTTGGATTTATGAACACATAACATGAAAAAAAAAACCCAGGTTAGGAGATAAGCTTTGACTTCCTGGGCATCCTAACTTTACATGCCCTCTAGATTCACCAGTCAGGCGAACCCTTGGTTCGCTTGGTTAACCTTTCATGATTTCCAGCCACGACCTACATTGAAGGCAAAAAGTGAGGTTTGATGAAGCTGGTGAATTTGCGGACTTGAGCGCGTGCAGCAGCTTGAGCGCTCGGCGCGCTTGAATCGCTATGTTGCTCTTCCGGAACCGTTGGACATGGTTCAGCTTAGTGTTTCTTAATCGTTTTCAATGGGTTACAGGGTTACAGCAGCGCATGGAAGCGATTTCAGTGGCGCGGCGCGGTTGCGCTGCACGACCGCGTCGCGCTGTAGCTCCTGTCCGCAATTTCATCGGCTTCATCGACACTCACTGTGGGCACGTGCATCTACATGCTTTTACGTAGTTCAGTAAATCTAAAAGACTGCTAATTGAGACAAGAGTAGTCCTACCACGGCCTGTATACATTGCTAATTGAGACAAGAATAGTTCTACCACGGCCTGTATGCATCAGTAAGATTACCCAGGGTATGATTTTTACGCCTTCTGAGAGGTGTCAACAGACAGGGCATGGGTCACAATGAGGTGAAATGAGGCGGGCCATGTCTCTGTGATTGGTCTACCCAATCACAGAGAGATGTTCTGTCCCATACCGCTTCATCATGACCGTGTTGGTACAGTTACCTTGCGATGGTGCATGCATTCCGAAGGGGAGTAGTTCGGCTAAATTGGTTGCATGACAATGAGATTATGTTTTCTAATTGACTCCCACAAGGCAAATGCGAAGTTTGCCAAAGAAAGTTAAGAACGAAAGAATGGAGAAGGGAGAAATGTAAAGCTGCGCAAGTGAACGAACCTCAAAGTGAATCACACAACAGCGAAATGAGGCGGAATATAATCCTTTCACAGTAAAAACACAGCAGCTGTGTCACCTCTCTCAGGACGGCCCTGTGGATAATTCGCGCACTGTGGGCGGAGCAAGGTACCACTCCAGCGGACACCGTACTAGTATCCATTGTGGGCAAGGCTGCAGGATGCTTGGGACCGAATAAAAAGCGAGTAATTTTGTTACTTTAATTAACAATCCGTGGGGCAGTTATAACAACGACAACAACAACAACAACAGACAAGAACAACTCTAAATCTCTTTTTGTCTTCACCACTGCACTACATATGAACACATATTAGTCTCTAATGTTGGACACTCGAATTTTGCATTTGTTCGACACGGAATATTTTAGATTTTGAATATCGAATATTTTGAATAATTGCAAAATATGAGTGTTCCAACTTTATAGACCATTGTAGCGTTGTATAAAGGACAAGAAAAGCCGTAGAGCGTCCTCATTTTCGAACATCTAAATGTTCGAGTCGTTCCTAAATTGTTTATTAAATCAACAAAACTATTCACTTTCTATTCGGTCCCAACTATGGTATGTATTGTCTTAAATTCAAAACATTCGTGCGAAAATCGGATTTTCTATAAAATTGGATTTTCCATGGTTAAAAAAAGGGCAGTTTGCAGCACATCCTCCGGCGAGAACGTCACTTAAACTGTTGCGGAATCCTACCATACATGGACAACGGATGCAAGGATTGAGAAGACCAGAACGGCGGAATGGCTGTTTGTAGAGCGGTCGCTGTCAAAAGATGTCGCTCGTACGAGTCTCCACCGAGTGCCCTGTGGGATTTGGGGCCGATTTTCGCTCGTCAATCATCGTCTTTCCAGACATAACCCTTGCAGAGCGCACTCATATTACATTATGAAGGCGTGACATGAGCAGCCACTGCCGGATGTCGCTGAATTGGGTTTGGCAGCTGAAGAAGGCCTGCAGCGCATTTCCTGCAGGGTAGAGGGCTCCGATCCAGGATTTGTTTGCTTCTGCTCTGTCAAGGTGTACTTACAATTGGAGATCTACTAGAATTTCAGTGGCATAGTAGAACTGTGGAGCCCCTTGCGCAAGGAACTGTCCATAAGGGTTTTTTTATAACCCCATAAGACACCCAGAAAAATTAAAGGACAAGATCCATGGATTTCCGCTCAATTTTTGGTGTTACCCACGATGAAAACAACTTTACCCTGGGTAAATGAAGCTGAAATTTTCTTTAGCTGGTCAGGAACTCAGAGTGAAGATAATAAATACTGGCATGCTATCCTGCAATTTTTTTGGACCCGCAGAAAGAGACAGGGCTACTTGTTGGATAAGTAATGTCACGTCACATAATCCTTCAGAGACTCTCAAAGCGCCGCTGACAAACCGATCATGAGGCCGTGGCGCTGCGCGTCGGCTCATATTATTCAGTGCAAACATGACTCCAGGAATAGAAATCGGGGATATCCCTACGAAAATGGGACATACATATGGTCGCAGTATTCCTCAACAAATTGCACAGACCTTACATCCTAGAAAACTAAATTCAGAAATTTTGTGAATGTGAAGTGTTCATGACGTTCAGGATTACCAGGTGGCCATGTCGTTCGAAATTATTGGTAGCAAAGCCCTGATTGAGCAAAATGGACACTTTCTTCGGATATCTGTGGAGGAATACATAGATTCGACGTATCCTGTTTGGTCATCACGGAACTCTTTGCATGTTGACACACTTCTGGCAAAATATTTCAACATTTCCAGGCCACATGATTGCGGACTAGGTTCATTTCGTTTGAATATTTGAATTTTGTGCACATTCAGGAAATCTAGAAACCGTTTTTGCATGGGATAGAACCGTGTTCTGCATGGATTTGAAGGATGCAAATCCCACGATTAAGATAAGCAGATCACATGCAGAACACGGTTTCTAAGGCGGGCTTTGCATGGGTTCAGGAATGTAAATTTTTTTTTCAAATATAAACCACCTTGAATATGAAGGTACAACGGCAATAATTAATAAGAAATTAAAATGACCGGTAAATTTACATATGGATGCAAAACGCATGCATACCTATGAAAATCCCGGTTTAATCCCGTGCAAAACCTGGTTTTTTAATCAATAAATTTCAGCAATGCTGAAATCCATGCAAAACTCACGCATACCCATGCAGAACCCGTGCGCCTCCAAATCCGATGCAAATCCCATGCAAAACCCACGGAAAACCCACGATTTTCTCAAAGTCATGGAAAACCCATGCATACCAATGCAAAACACGGTTTTTTGGTTTCCTGAACAGGAGCAGTCTAAAAATTGAATCTAAATTAAAATGAAGTGAAGCTCATACAGTGGCGGCCACATATTTAGCACACCCACGATTTTGGCCGACAGAATTTTGTGCATTTCTCAGCCTTATAATGAGCAATCAAAACGAGGTTCGAGTATATGTTGAGGCTCTATGGGGGCTTCCTTTCTGTTGCTTACCACGGGCACAGAGTCCGTTTAAACTGGATTAAAAAAATAAAAGTTCAATTTCGTCGGTTTTCCTGAATTCTGTCTAAAATTCGTGTATCTCGGTATGGAAGGAAACGAGGTGGTGATTGAAATTGAACATGTTTCTCGTCAACATTTCCCTATGAACGCTTTTACCGGACTCTATACACCGGCTGGAGCCAGAGACAGAAACAAACTTGTCAATTTCGTCAAAAATTTCATTTTTATGAATCTTGCTAGTAAAGCAAGCTCCGGAATCTTCCTTTTAGTATCTGATTGTATGTTAGCAACAGAAATCGGGAAAATATCCGTGGCTGGAAATGCCTGGTTTATCCTTGGAATTGCCGCGAATCCTTTTTTCATCATTTTTTCACCCAAGTTGATTATTTTCGATCTTCCCTAAGGTGAGAAACTGCTCATCGAAACTACTATACCTGAACACGCAAATATATCGAGTATTAAAATCACATTTCATCCAGGTCCAATAAAGTCATCTAGGAGAGAAACTGAAATATTTCCAAAAGCACTGCATTTTCAGCTCTAAATGCGTGCAATCCCATCCAGAAGCATTTCCCGGAGCAACAAAGTTGAGGCGGGAAGGAGAACACTATGCCTTATCACATTCTCGAGTATTGTCCTCATAGCTTATTCCAGTACTGAAGTACAGATTTTATATTTTCATCAGTTGATCGCCCAAAACTGGCAGCGTGCTAAATATGTGGCCGCCACTGTACATGGTTTGATCCGCACCTGGATGTATCATTGAGAGTACTCAGGATAAAAGCGCTGGCGTCCATGCCAACAAGGGGTAGATCCATGAGGTGCTGATAGAAGTAATCGGTGTGGTCACAGCAAGTTGTTGCCATCCTTCCTCAATTGCTGCCATCCTCCCCTCAGTTTTTGAAACCCTCTCTCAATTGCTGGAAAAAGAAGGAAAGCTCGAGAAGTAACTGAGGCGAGGATGGCAGCAGCTGGGAATAGCTGCTAGACTTTGTACTTGACGTATTCTGTTGTTACAGCTGCGTATCTACTACAAAGTTATCAGAGAAAGAGACTGGTAAATTTTTTTCGTAGGCTATCTGCTTTTATCAATCTAACTTCGTTGACTTCGTCCGTTTATTGAGGCCTCAGATCCATACAAAGCTAGTATAGTTTCCACGTAGCCCCCCCCCCCTCTCAACTGCTGAACAACTGGGCTAGGATTACCAAAACGATAACCTTGCAAATCAGTGATACTTCGTATGATTGGACGAAATGATGCTAAGAATCTACCGCGAAAATTCTTCTTTTCTATGTAAGTTACACATTTATTTATTTACTTCCACTCGCAGGTGCGCAAGACCTGTGAGTGGGAATAAAGACTGGAAGATAACTAGAGCTCGGAGAACCGATGAAAAATCATCTCCATCTGTTGCACTTGACATCATTGCATTAACTCAACGGACATCACATTTGTGACCAGTGTCGAGAGGGAAAATATTAGGTTGTCCCAGAAATAACGGCCGCAGTGAAGAATATTTGAAACTTCATAACCTCACCAATTTAATAGATATGTAGACAATTCCTGAGTGATCAAAAAGTACAAGGCGTGCGCCATTTACATTCTAGAGACACCTGGTTACTCCTTCTTTTCCGTGATTTTTACAGTTATGCACATTGCGATGCTCAGTTTCAAAGCGGCCATTATTTATGGGACAACCTAATAGTAACCATAAACGAGGTCATGTACGCAGGAAGTACTAGCACTGGTGTGGCGTAAAACGGTACAGATCCGCTTCCAATGTAACCTCCGACAAGTGATTGACATCCGGGAATACCACCACCCACGCGGTCACAAATGAGTAGTGGGATTTCCCACTGTCAATCAGATTGTTCTCAAGTGAGGGGCATTTACGAAACTTCAAGTCGACATGAACAGTCGGAAAAAC
The DNA here is from genome assembly GCA_000688135.1 of Ancylostoma ceylanicum. Taxonomy (NCBI): domain Eukaryota; kingdom Metazoa; phylum Nematoda; class Chromadorea; order Rhabditida; family Ancylostomatidae; genus Ancylostoma; species Ancylostoma ceylanicum. The sequence continues at coordinate 1,824,179 of JARK01001361.1, read as the reverse complement.
TGGACGAGGAAGCAGCAAACCGCTGAACAGCTGAATCACTAGCCAGGAAGAACCAACCAATGCTCTCTGGTTGCCTCCCAAGGCGAATTCGCCCCAGAAGGAAGAAAACAGGAATTGAGCAAGGGATCCAGCAGTAGAAAAAGACAAAAACAATCAGCCTAACACTGAAATTCAATTTGAAAACTCGTAACTCTTCAGTGCACAGCGGCTTTTCCGGGCTGTGCAGCAATTGTCGTTCGTGAATGCCGGCGGAAAAGAACCATTGTGCGGGGATAAATTCCATAGAGCGAAATAGGATTAGACGTAGTCGTAGGTGATTTGGAGTAGCAGCACAAAAACAGCTGGGCAATTTGTTCAGAGATTGCCCAATTTTCGCTGGAGTTAGTGGGGGGAATTTCTTGGGAAAAATCCTGAGAAATTTCCTCTACAACACAGATACCTCACACAAAAAATAGCAGTACATATAGAATAATCCAGTTATTTGACTACTAATTCAGAAAGACTATTAGTTCAAGAGTTTTCGACCTAAAAACTTCAGCCTTCAGGAATAGGGATGCCTTACCAAACCTTCACACTTTTCCTCTGGGAAATTCCAGCCCTCTTCCTTCGAATATTCGAACTTTCGACATAATCGAAAATAAATACGTATGCGATGGTGGCATCTTGATTCATGCCAAAAGGGTAATGGTAGTGATAATCCCTTTTTACTTTCTCCTCTTCAGGTCAAAAAGGTCGGGTAGAAAGCTGATAATTTAGAAGAATAGAAAGTTTTCGAGTAGAAATTAACATTTTTCTGTAAAATTCTACCCGAAAGTTTAGAAACCAGGAATCCACAAGAAATTAGTTGATTTCTTCGGGAAATTACTAGATGGCCTATAGTGTGGGAGTTTCGGGTAGAACTCCGGAAAAAACGTCTTGAATCCTACGTAGTCTTAATTTTCGGAGAGTTCATACACATTTTCGGAAAAATCTGGATATGAAAGAAAAGAATTGAAAAGTGTTATAATCGTGTGCGCTCTGGAAGCGCTACTAATAGAGATTTTAGCCCAGCGAGAACTGGTCCCCGAGTGGTTTTCTGCGACGAGATAACTGAAAATGTGGGCAATTTTTGTGAAGAAGTAAGCATCATTCATCTTATCCTACAGGATATTATTCTATTATCCTAGAATTCTCTGGAATTCAGGAGGCATCTGTGAAATTCTAGGGGTTTTCAAGGAGAATTCTAGTGCTTATCTGAAGAACTCTTGCGGAATAATGTAGAAAATATACTCTAACATCTTTCGCAACCCTATCGCAACTGAATTTCCTGAGCAAAAGAATTTTTGAAAATTTCGGACAAGACTTTTGGGACAGATTGATAGACCTTTTACCGATGAATCTGTAACGAATTCTTTAGCTAATTATGTACACAAATTCCACTCAAAATGAACGGATTTTTACTGAAAATTTTCTACCTCGACCTACGTAATTTTATAATATCAACAAGCTAGGGTAGAGAAGAAACGACATTTTCTCGTGGAAAAGTGGAAAATCCTGGAAAAATCGACAAGCTCCTAAAATTCAACGCGTGCTGAAGCGGACTTCCTGTTAAAAATGGATGCGGTTGGAAGCAAAACCTCAAAGTGCTCACGCGCGGCGCCCACCACGCCCACTCTTCGCACATTTCACGAAAAATTCTGGTGTTCATGAATAAGTTCGTTTGAAATGATGGATCGACTCTAGCGCTGTCGTGCACATTTGGAAGAGAAGAAAATTCAGAGGGAAAGCGTCAGAATAGGAGAATTCTACTGAGAATCTGGGAAGCTAATGGACATTTTTACTGGACGACTGCTTTTGATCGGTGAAAAGGTCACTGGCTATTGTTCGCGCAGATTTGCTTAGAGCACTTTTCGGCTGCAAAAAAGTGCAACCGGGAATGTTGCGCGGGAAAAAAACAGCGTGGGCTGACGTCTAATACTAACCAGTGCCGCTTCGAAGTGGATTTGAAAAATTTCGAGGTCAGAATTTCAGCAAATTTCTTAGAGGCACCGTCCTATCTCAGGATTTTTTTTTAGAGTTTCTCATAAGAAAAGAATCTCAAGGAGCTGCTGATCACAATGGTACACGTGATTTGATGTGAACGGTCGGATAACAGGTTTTCGAGCACTAATTCTTGCGGAGCAGATGGGCGGAGTCGGGCGGGGCCAAGGTGTCCTCTGATTAGACCACTTTCGGGGGGATACTTTTTGAGGAAACTCTTATTCCTTTAGAGAACCCCTCATCCACTCGCTAACAGAATAGAAACTCCGTGTTTGACGAGCAAGGGAGCGCGTGGTGCGAAAGCCCTCTGATCCAGCCTTGCTCCGCCCACAATCTCCTCGAGAATTCGGGCTAGAAAACGGGTTTTGCGGCACTTTATCGATTCTGATATTTTCATATGGAAAGAATCTCCAGGAGCTCTCGTACACGTGATTCCGTGCAAAGTTTCAGGTATTCCCTTCTCGTACCCCGACGTTTAAGGAGCTTGTAGGCGGAGTCAAGGAGAGGCAAGGCGGAAGGACAATGTTTCTGGATAAAATACTGCTGTAAGCCCAGTTTCTGAGAATTTTTGCACTCCCCGCAAAACTTCCTCATCTTAAACTTTCTAACAACAAGAAGAAGATGCTTTTATTGTGAGCGGAGTGACAAGAGGTCTGCTGGTGGGCTGTGATAGGTCGATTCGCATGCGCATCACGGATGTAGTCTTCAATGGTACGAGTAGTGCTGCGGGAAATGGGCGAGTTTCTCAAGCCTGAATGGGGCAGATAAGTGCTACCAAAGCCGGCAAACTATGAGGAGGAAGTCACGGATGTCATCCAGTCCATCGAATTTGATGGACCTTCCCGCCCTTGAGAAGCGCATGCGTGGGGCGCGGTCGCGTCGCGGCGCACCTCTTGACCATATTAGTTCATGTGTGACCAGCAGCCCCGCCTACAAGCTCCCCAAAATTGGGGCTTTAAAACAGGCTCTTCGACAGTTTTGCACAGAATCACGCATACTGCTGTGATCTAGAAGTCCTGGAGATTCCTTCGTTCCATGTGGGAATCCCAAAAATGTTTTTTAGTGGAACGATGCCTGTAGGAAGACAGCGCGTTCTCATTTCTTTACATCTCAATTTCTTGAAATTAACTATGCAGTAACAGAGTGAAAAAAGCAATGAAATATTCAAAAGAAGAAAGACAGAAGGAGCAAATCGTAAAGAGCGTGTCACTTGTACGATGTTCCTCGCCAGTTGCTTTTCATCGGGGCTTGGATTTATGAACAAGACCAGGACAGCAAACCTACTTTGTCATCCTGTGTTTCCTAGCAATACATACAGTGGGCGTCGATGGCGGTGACCCCTTTGCGGCCTCGAAAAGCACGCGGCGCGACCGCGTCGCTCGTGCAGGAATCCCCTCCAGGACAACAAAGTATGGGGTATTCTTGACATTTAGTAACATTTCTCGTTAGGGACCATCAAATGTGATGAACAAATACCGAGAAAACACGGATTCGCCACTGCAGCGACGATTCCATCGTGAGCGGCGCGGTCGCGCTGCGTTCTTTTCGTTGCCGTGGATGGGTCACCGCCATCGACGTCCAATGTACGTAGAGCATACGATAACCGATCATGCTAACCATATTTAGTTTAATTGGGTATCGTTTCATGGATCTTATCCCAGGATTCTCGAAGCTTGGACTATTCCATATTTGTTCAATTCAAGGACAAGATCTGAAGCAGGAAAACGTGAACAACCCAGAAAAGTCGACTTTATGAAGAGGAAAACCTTTGCGGGTGCTGACTTCGAAGCACGAACAATGGTAACACCTTCAAAACAGATTTCACCAGTGATTCCATCCGATTAACGCGCCGATTTTTCTCCATTCGCTTTTTCGGTGCAATTTCCACATGAATTTTGTTTTTTCTACATTTGAAACAGTGTGCATGACTGCACACTGTTTGCACGAAGTCATGAATGTGTCATTATCTCTGCAGGGCTAGATTGATGACGTTGGCGAAGCCGGTGAGGAAATGTGGAAAATTCCAGAAAACGCTCAAAATTCTTCTCTATTATTCATGGTGACCTGAGCCTATCGTTAATTTAATCCAGGAATTTAAAGCTGAAAGATATCTGACTCGGGTTATCCATTTTCCACATCATAGCTGCCAATCCATTGTTGCTCTGGTGGATGACGGGGAATGGCAAGGCTCGTTGGGGAAATGTTCGAGGAAATGCCGTTCGATGTGGAAGTGCTGTTTATACTTACGCTATAAGCCTATTAGGAACTCATCCTTGGTCAAATATTTGCTTAAACTAGGAGAGTGGTTTGCCTCACGTTTTATTAAATACGTAGTTCCCATGACCCAGTAGAGTCTCAGGATCCCAAGATGTCCCACGGGATGGAGACTAAGGGGAACTTCTTGCGATTACGAGCTTCATCGTAGCTCAAAATAGTCAGAAGGATATTTTGGTGGGAACCAATGTGTTTTGTGTAGTAGATGAAGCTGTACTAACTGTTTATTGCATACAGTTATTGTACGCCTCAGTTCACTCCACGTAGGGTTCCCTGAGTTGGACGCAGCCACTGACGACTACAGTAAATGTCGGTTTACGTCTGAGTCAGTTCACACCACGGAGGGTTCCCTGACTGCAGACCACGACAATTGGCTATACTGACAACACTGACGACCAGACGAGCCCATATCTGAGCATCCAGGGTCTTTTATGCAAAAGGTTTGGGCGGAGTTGCCCTATATGCTCATATCTGTACAATAGATACATACTTCAAAGTTATGAGCGCCAGAGGTATCTATGTATACAAATGCTATCAAAGGCATGACCTGGCGGTGTACAAGTACCTATCGTGAATAACGAAGTCTGTCCATGACAGAGTAGGATATTTCTAAGACAATATTGAGCTAAAAGAAGGATGATGTTATTGGAATTAATAATCATCAACAGATATATAATTTTTTAAAAAATGATGCCCCATGCCATTTTTTCGAGGACCCCAGTCGCAGTCGTAATTTTTAGCATCCTAGTTGTCCTTTAAGCCGATGTTTACGCTCGAATCGTAAACTTTCCGGCGAACGTTCTACGCTCCCCTGAGTGTGGAAAAAAGTGAGAGGAGGGCAATAAATTTGTGTACAATTACTACGGAGATTACTTCCACAAAAAGTACCCAGGTGGAAGCACCCAAAAAGAGAGGTGCAAGATTTTTTTTACAATTTTAGTGACTAATTGACTTTGTAAATGTATATAAATGAGTGAATATAATAATGAACAAACATAGTATCTAATATATAAGTGAACGATCGATATACATGCTTGACTTAATATAAGCGATTGACTATTTGAAGAACATTGTAATATCAGGATATACACATTAAAAATGTCATTAAAATCTTACTGAAAATTATTAAATAAATTTTAGTATAAAAAATTAAAAATAATCTATTTACATTAATTGAAAATAAATAGGGTAATTAATCAAAAATAATTATTATAGTACTACTATAACTAAAGCTGTAATACTCTATTTCAGACACGACAATAGTTGCGTAATTGGGCGTGGCGCCTATTTTCTCGCCACCCTCTCCTTTTCCTGTACACTTTTTCGCGCTCTTTTTTTTTCTCTGGCACCCCTCCAACTGTCGTCCCAAGCGAAACAGACAGTACTGGACTTACGACTTTACTTTTTACCTACACCTGTCTTGAAGGATGGAAGTTGACGTCATGGGCGTCTCGGCAAGGACACCTTGTTTCGCCTCTTCTGTAGATCAGCTACTCTGAACTTTCGTACCACGACCTGGCCACCGTTATCCCACTGCTGTTGTACGGCATGTAGCCGTGGGCAAATTGAGGGACCACCTCGGGAATGCTAACGATCGTGGGTTAACGGTAGAGTAAGTGGGGGCAGAAACCGTAATCGGGGGATAATCGGGGGATAACGGTGGGCCCACCGTGGCATGAAAGTTCAGGGTAAGGATTTCTTTCCATTTTTTCAATGGATAAAGTGCATTTGCTATCATTTTTAACTTACAAGATTCCAGTAGACAGTATAAGTGCTAGGATGTTGATTGAAACCAGCCATTGAAACCAGCTATTCTTACAAAAATGTTAAGTTAACGT
>JARK01001361.1:1783048-1813048 GCA_000688135.1 Ancylostoma ceylanicum | reverse complement strand
AACTTCGCTGAAAACTGCTGGAGATGCGAACAATAACGAAAAAAGACCATTAGGAGGCAGTGGCGCTAAGCAACGAATTTCTGGAAACATGACGAGTATGTGTTTGCTGGGACATACTGATAGGAATATTCGTGCAGTCACGGTAGATTCGAATGAATTGATCGAATTTCTAGACTCGAATATGGATTGTCGAGTAACTCAAACGTTTATTTCCTCGATTTTTTTTACTCCTTTGAATAATGTGAATAGTGTCATTGCAAGACATCTCCTCCAAAGCGACCCTGGTTGAGTATTTGTGCCTATAATCTACAATTCTCTCCTACCTCTCCAAATACCGCACAATTCCTCGTGGTCTCTCTTTCCCTGATATCTGCACAACTCCAATCCTCAGTGAAACACACTATAGCAGTTCTATAAGAATTTATTCAAAGAATCGTTCAGACACCGATAACACAGGTTGTTTTCGGACTTTCCGGATTTTCTGGATATATTCCTACTGACTCGGGATCCAGTGCGGGGATCCAGCCATTGAAGAACTCAGGGTCATGAGGTATTAGGCTCAACTCCTCGAACACGTGCTCTGCTGCTGCTGCATCCGGTCATCCATTCTGTTTTTTCTGATTGGTTTAAACAAACGCGTCTCAAACAATGTTCATTTCTCAACTTAACACGAAGGCAAATTGATGAGTGTTTGCTTTCTCGCTTGCATCACTAGAGCTTGTCATCAGTTCAGTGAGGAGAACAAAGAACCTCCACGGAGTTGTCGCCTCCACCTCAGGAACAAGAAACCATAACAACGCTCTGACAATGTTTTTTCAGTAGCTATTGTGATTATTTTAAGCCTAACATTAAAGTAGTGGAAGGTTGTGAAGATTTTCTGTTCTTGGTATACGGGAGACGCTGAACGTGCTTTGAATTGCGATGGTTGGAAACGCACATAGGGGCATTTCAACAAAAAGCTGTTGCGTCCATGATTTTCTTCAAATTCCAAGGATTTCCCAAGGATGGAGGTATGATGGAGCTTTCGTTAGCTTTTCCATGTTTTCCATGGATGACACCTTTCCCACCGCCAAAGAAATCTGCAGAAAACCCTTCCTGTATTCTTATAATTGCTTTAGTGGTTTTTCTGTCCTTATTCTGAATTAGAAACCAAATAAAGAATAAAGTGGGTTCAAGATTAAAGTTAAAGATAAAGGATAAAGTGGTCAGCGTTGATCAATCCCGTCTGTGGGATGCGCCACGGATTCGACTTCATCTGAACATCGTAGAGGCGTTGAATGCGTATGTGCCCTGTACAGTGACTTGCGGGGGGCATCCGATGAATCAAATCAGTGGCTTCATCCTCCCTGACTCCTCTGGTACCAATTTACCGACCCCGGAGGGATGGATGGCTTGGTTGGGCAGGGGCGCGATCGAACCATCGACCGTGTGCGTGCGCAGCGAGACGCTTACCACTGTGCCACACGCTCTCGCAAAACCAAATAACTTTTTTATTCAATGATTACTTTAGGGTCCAATTCAAAAAATTCAAATTCTTGAAAAAGCGAAGGAATCAGATTCCATCTCACCATGCAATGAGAGTTGTACTGCTCCCTTTCCTTCGATCATCTGGTTCTTCGATTTATTCGGAATCGAATTCTCGAGTTCGCGTATATCTATGGCAGTACTTATTCCTAGTCGTAAGCACAAATGACAGCCCACTGAGCCTACCGCGAGCGGTCGGTATCATCTCTACGACGGAAGCAGTTTTTTATTTCATGGTTGCAGCAGGAATTTTCTTTCTAGAATAATTTGGATTTTTCTGGGGAATGGTAGAAACATGTAGTATGCCGGATGAAGACGAATTATTTGTTAAGAAAGATAAATAAATAAATAAAAACAAATAACCAGATGAACAAATGAATAAATAAACAAACAAACAATTAAACAAATAAATGAGTAAATATGTACGTAAGTATAAAAGCAAAAACGGCTGCAAATCAGCTGTGTTTCTTCTGTTGTCCAAAAACTCGAACGTCCAATACTGTTTTGATCGAATAAAAATCGAATGAATTTAATTGATTCGACTAACACTACGAATGTTCATCTGAAAAATCGGATAATCGAAAAATTCGAAGCTACACAGCCGTTATTTTCTTCCATCCAAAGGTGTAGAGGTCCCACTTTTCTAGAGATTTTAAACTGACGGCCTGTTCGAAGTCGAAAGTATTTAGTGTAGTAGTATAAGTATTCGAATATCGAATGCATCGAATAATGATTCGATAAACACACTAGTGTCCAAGTATCACAAATTCGTATGATTCAATCAAAATGGACAGCACAGTGACTTCTTTAATGATGAGAGCTTCTGAGTTAGCGCTTAGCTGTTTCCTCAGATCGGGCAGAAAGGACTGAGGGTAAGGTGTTCATGGAGGAGAAAAGCAAGATACCACCATATGAGGCTACACATGGTGGTAATCATATGTAGCCTCACACGGTTACTATGTACATAATATTGGGTTGGGCAATAAGTTCGTGCGGTTTTTCAGGGGCACTAGAAGTACTGCTTTTCACGAACAACACTAATCACAACAAGTGATTTATGTAGCCCCTTTCCTCCGCTATTAATGCCATCAGAGACGAAACAGCTTCCCGGTTTCCTTTCCATGTAAAGCCACGTTGTTTGGAACGACCCAATTTGCGACTCTCAACTGCAACTTCTCAATAGAACTCTAGAAATTGCCCAAGAAAATAACCAAAATAAGTGGATAGAGACTGCTCCATACCTGTGGAGGTTGTATTAGGAAAACTACCTTTTATTCTAGATTGTCGGATACCGTTTAAGTGGAAATCAGACGGAGGCGACGCGCCTTCTCAATGTGAGGGGTCACCTCGTTCTGAGTCCTTCGCAGTTTTTTCGCCAAATGAATCAGTTAAGCCTGGATGTCGCTGGAATTTACCATTCATAGTGGTTCTTCTTTACATCCATAGCAAAACCTAGCGGTTAAACATCTCAATGTTCATCAAACTCGACATTTAAGAGGGGGACATTCTCTGGGCTAAAATTACCCTCTCTGAGGCGGGCATCCATTTTTTCGCCGTCTTTTCAACAGTAATGGCTTCTCTTTACATATCGTTGATATCTGTTGCCTTTTGAGTTGCATTCGATCCACGTTAGAAATCAAACGGTAGGAGTGATCGGGCGTTGTCGTCCTAGTCAAAATGGTGCTTCACATTCCAGGCGATAGAAAATGAGATGTGGCGAAATTTGAGGGAATCTGTTAGAACTCTTGGAAAGAGTAAATCAAGCGCTACAAAATAATGGCTGACACGCAATCAAATAAAGTTTGGTTCCCAGCAAAAAATTAAGATGAAAAAACCGCACGAACTTATTGCCCAACCCAATAAATACAATATCGTACCATTATAGGACCGCCAGAGTACGAAACACGAGGCAGAAAGATTGAAAAATCTTTTCTATAGAGAAGAAGTTGACTCGAAACAGACCAGAAAATACGAAGGGTAACCGAAGAGAGGGCAGGGATGGGATTCATGCAGTAGGAGCCACGCGAACTAAAGTTGGTCACCGTGATTGATAATCTTAGAGAGTGTGGAATGTTAGGAGGCGCTGGATACAAAAGGCGATTTGCTAGCCTGAGACCGCATGCAACATTGAGATTACCCAAGGTAAACGCGTTAACCTCACACACATTTATCCGTAGCTAACACTGGTATCAACACGCTTACCCTGGGTAATTTCAGTGATGGGTCCAGGCCCTGATTACTATCGGTTATGTATTCATGAATCCTGATCCAGAAGGTGAACGGGAATCAAGAAGAAATTAAGACATAAGGAAGGACCCTGATGGAGCATGGCACACGCAGGGGTGCTGGAGCAGGTTGAGTGATCCGAAAGGTGATCAGGCCACTCTACACGAGACATTCCTCCTTCCGTAAATATTGTGATGCAAAACGTGAGAGAATTGTAAGCAAATTGGGTGTTGAAAGTATTTCCTGATGAAAACAGCTTCACAGAAAAACAACAGATCTAGGAGTTGTTTTTGAGGAAGAAGGCATCCCGAGGGAGATTCTTTGTTTAGTTTCTCACATGACAACGAGAGTATGCAGATAGGGTTGCACGAAGATTCTTTCATATCCTCAAGGGTTAATTGAAAAAAAAAAGACAGTGAACTGTTGGACTGAAGAACCGCCGCAAACGCCAACATCCGTGGAAGTGGTTATTTTAATTTTTACAAAAACAATTATTCGTCAATCTATGAATCTCAATAATGGACTTCAATTTTGTAAGAAAGGTCCAGAATATGACTGCAAATAACTTCTTTTCACTAGGAAAAATGTGCCTGGCGCATCATCGAAACCATGTATGCGCGTTGGCAATCCCAAATTTACCCTTTACCTGGCTATCATCAGTATGAGTGCAGGAGAGAACGCATGGTACAGCTTAGAGATGAGGAATTTCGGGTGTGTATCATCGTGAGGGAAAAAGGGGCGTAGCCAGGCGACTCTGATTGGCGCGCTCAGGCCACCCGTCACCCCCATCTATAATATTTGAACCCGAACGGTGTCAAACCCATAATACATTGTCTATTTGTGCTTAGCGCCGTACGAGTCAAACAGGTGGGCGTGAAGGGAGGCCCAAATGGGCCAATCAGAGTCGCCTAGTTACGCCCCTTCTTCCCTCACAATGATATATGTACACCCAGGGATTTCTAAGAATTTTTTAAAGATTTGGGGATATTATCTTTTCTTAAGAGATGATGCACGAAACGAAGACTGACCATATGTAGATCAAACATGACTACCATGGAATTACCCGTATGTAGCATTGCCCATGTCAAACTGCCAACGATGGGTAATTGCACAGTCAACAGGTTCAAATTTTCGGAAAACACCGAGATGAGCGTATTAAAATGGTAAAAGCGGAAAAAAGAACAGTTGGAGAGAAAAGGAAGAAGAATATTCCTTAAAAACGCAAAAAAAAAACATGCTGGTTTCAATACTAGCACGTAGAGAAGTATGAACAGGTGAGTTTGATATGAAAACTGGATCGGAAGTGCAGCAGACAAAAAAGAGCGGATTGAAACCTTTCACATCTGAAGCCCCGTTTAGTATGGTGCTATAGTATGGATACCACTTTTGCCTTCGTATCCCGGGAAGAAGAATGGAAGAGCCCAAGACACAGAGGGTTGGGGTGTATCCGCACCCTTACACCTCTTCTTGGTAATCAGCGAGCTATGAAGTGAGCCACCACGTGAACTTGAATTGTTCTTATGAATTTATGAGCAATGCGGCAAAGTTCTCAGAGCCCGAGGACAAAATATTGTACATCATGTAGCACCAAACGAGGAGGTGTTTTGGAAAATAGGCTTCACTCAGACCTCAGCTGAGTTGACCTCTTGTACTTCCGTTATTACTGAGAACTTCCCAAACAAATTGTCGCATCTGAAATTTACTCGACCCAACGCTCGTTGACGACTTGTTTTCGCCTTTCCTTGTCGACAAGTTGTTGACCCAATGTTTGCCAACAACTTGGAAAGCCAATAACCGGCCATTGTACAAGTTGTCAGCAAGCTTTGCATCGAGCATGTTTCAGATGAAGTCAGGCAATTTTTTCCGGGTTTCCGAGTTGTTACAGAATAGTATTTTAGAGGACAACTACAATTTTGGCTTCAGGTGGATCCGTGGAATAACAGGGCTTTCTTGGTATGGTTTTGTCGCAAACAGAACAACTCAGACAAGAAAATAAGCATGGTAGGAATCGGCAGAAGTTCATGATTCGCCGCTTTCCTAATTTTTTTTTTGGCCGAAAGCCGTAATAATTAGAGCACTGATCAAAAAGAAATCGAATGATTCAATTACAGTGAACTACAAATGGTCGCAGACAGGGACCGGGACCGCGGCACGGTTTTCCTCTGCGTCTCTGCGTCTCTGCCCTGCAGGCTCGTTGCCTTGGTGCAGCAGACAACCAGAGCGCCTGCGCCGCGGACTTCGCCTTTGCCTATGGCCGTTTGGAGTAAACAGTAGTTTGACTAACAATTCAAAGGTCCATTCCAAAAACCGAATATTCTAAAAACACAAAGCTTTCACCCAATGGTGCACGTCTCTTTCTTTCCTGAGCATTTCAATTTCCGAGTTATTTGAAATCGAATATCTGCATTTAATACATTATTCAATCAACACACATGGAGAGGATGCGTAGAATACTGAACAAAAACAAAAGCAAAACGAATAAGCTCGATCCTGGTTTGAAATTAACGTTATGTAGGACTCAGTAACATCCTAAGGAACCAGTTATCAGAACCAAAAATACTGACTTAGGGAAAGTAAAGCGTAAAGAAGCCACTTGGCCGGGTATACAAAGGTGAAATGTGAGGCGATTCGGGCTGTTTTCGTGCTTAAAGCGCCTATGCCTCATGGATTTTAACGAGAGCCACATGCTGCTCACGACATCGTTTTACACTCTCACTCAACGACTGAACGATCAGCTGTGCGGTCAGCGATCGCCCCCCCCCCCCCTTGAAGGCTCTGGAACACAGCCTGTCGGGTGACTTTGAAGCAGAAAGAAATGCGCGCTCGGACGGCCGGCGGGAAAGCGGCCGATGTGGTCCTTTAAACGGATTCACAACAGAAATAACAGAATTTTCTGCTGTGCGCTGCGACTATTTGGCATTCAACGCGGCGCTTGGTTCTTACGTGGAATTCGGTTAGAGAAGAGCGTCAGAAGTTTATTCGAGAGAATGTCTCGAAGAAACCTTGCCTTTGCATGGAAACTGGGAAAATTCTGCCCTAGCTTTCGCTCTCGATATCCAGAACTAGGAGGGACCAGATGCATAGGGCCTCCCATAGTGAGAACTATTAGCAGAAAGATGCTCAATGGTAGGAAAATAGTGTAAAAGAGAAGTTAAAGGAAAATCCTATACCTGTTCCGCCATGGCAGTTTTATAAGAATATCAGGTCTGTTTCAAATACGACGATAGTTGAGTATCAGTCGCAGATGCAGAGGGGGAGGGGTGGTGGTTGACCCTCTCCCAAGAATGGATCGCCGAATTTTTGGAATCACTTTATGAAGAAGATGAAATCTTGTATTAGTTAATTTTTAATTGTTCACTTTCATTATCAATCTTCAGAAAAACGCTATTAATTATCTAATATTTAAATTAATATTTTTAAAATTTTATTTGCCGTATGAGTCCCCAAAACGGCGTAGATCCCAATTTTTTCTCACAAACCCTCCCGTAAACTTTCTGCGTCCGCCAGAGTTGAGTATCCGTGTGCTTTGCCTGTTTTCTCTCACTCCTCTCCAATGGCTGCACACTTTTCTGTGTTGTTCTTTTTTCGTCTGCATTCTCTGTAACTATCGTCCCCAGTGGAACGCACCATAGATGAAGCGGCAACTTTCTCCAACTTGGGTAACTAAACCTTTCCATCATTACAAGATGATAAGTGTTGCTTTGCTTATGAGATGTATAATAAATGGTCGATAATCCACGATTTTTTGGAAGGGTCTTCATGAATCTTCGGTCGAGCGGAACACCACGTTCCTGGCATTTTGTGGAATACTCTTGAATTTCGAGCGCATCAGCATAGCAATAAATGAATAACTAAATAAATAAGTAAATATCCGTGAACATGATTTCGTCTCTGCTGGAAGGAAATGCCCAAGTGCTACGATAAGGGAACATAGAAACTATTCATCCTCACAATTTCTGAATATTTCCTATTTTCACTGAGGACGGAATAACCATTGGAGGTGCCTCCAGAGAGAATATCCTCACTCAGAAATGAAGACGTGCCAAAAATTTCTCCGGCCAATGGGACTCCGCTAAAATTTTCCGGACATTTTTTGGAAAAATGTGTGCCACGCATGGGCTCAGAGCCTCGTAGCATGCTTCTTTATTGGATAGAAATTAGGGAATTGTATTTAGAAACGACAATTTCCTTACTCTTTGCCTATCTCTTCCATGGGAAAACAGTAAGACGATTGAAGGGTTGAGAGGTAGTTGAAAGTGATAAATGTGGTGAGACATTAATATAAGCTGCACAGTAAATAACATTTTGTGCCTGTCTATAGGAAAAGCTTCGAAATGTGAATGCAAAGGGGCCGATAAGTACAACTTCTTGGAATTCAATGACGGAGAAATGGTTGTATTTCAGTTTTTTAAACAGCGCCGATAGAGCACGAAAACTATTCAGCGTCTGTGCATCTGGACAACACCTTTACATTGTATCACATGCATGGTTTCGCCGTGACGAAATTTATGGCTCATATGATGTTCTGCATGTGAGAGACATCATAAATTTCTCTATACTGCCTGCACCTGATCTTGTGGAGTTGCTCATCATGTCCTGTGTGCAACGTGTCATGTTCACTTCGAATGATACTACAGTCACACTATAACTGTAAGAGATTATCGACACTAACCACTCGCGTGCGTCAGGCAACGGTAAGGCAGTGTTCATAAAGCCATTGTTCCCGGCCTTTTTCAGGATGGATAGGTAACCTTTAGCCAATGGTGAATAATGAGGTGCTGAACTGAGTAGGAGCACCTTTTGAACCACATTTGGCAGCCTCTTGCCAAGTTAAGAAAGGCAAAACGGCCTGACGCAACGCGTGCAGGTGGTAAGTGTCCATAGACGAACTGCGAGGACTCAAACATGCGCGTCTTACCTGCGTCAGAGCTGCGACCGCACCTACATCTGTCCTCAAGCAAATAGATGCATGTGTCGAGTATAAATTTCACTGTAAAAAATACAGCGCGTATCAAAATTAAGTATCCACACCAATACCATAGGTAAAAAAAGTTCCGAAACATCCGATTGAGACAGGACCAGCTCTTTTCGCTTCACTAAGTACAACACCCCCTTATTAAAATATTTTCACCGGGTCGCTCATGTTTTCCCACAGGAAAGACACTATCACATTTTGCTTGTATCAAAATTAAGTATCCACTTCGGTGTGGATAATCTTTGTTCTTCTGAATGGCGCTATAAAACACTGAAATTCTTGCAAACTTCACTTCTTGCTCTTTGCTGTTGTGCATCGTCGTGGAACCGTTCCACCCTTAGCTGAGCAGGCTTAAATTGAAGTTCAGCACTTCAAATTCAAATCAAACAATTCAATCAAATTCACTTCCGTAACAATGGTGGACCGATCGAGCGTTAAAGGCGGCACCCAGAAATTTCTGATCTTAGGATCTTATTATAACATAATTTGAAGGTATTGGGAGAGCTGAACAGTTTCTCGAAGGTAAAAATTTGTTTTACTCTTGGGAGTGGTCGATTTGAGCGAGCCATGGGGTGAGGACTTATGGCAAAAGATTGATAAGGCTGTCTTTTTTACTAGACGGATTCTCGCCAAAACACTCATTTCTTCAGAATTACAGCCTACCCGCATCGTAGCAAACCGAATAACGACTGGAGAATTAGTATCACTCAACAGAGAAGTGATTTAAAGATCCAAACATCACGGAATTCCGTAACAAGGAAGAATTGAGAGAAAATCAAAATTTCTTCAGAAACAAAGTCTAACAATATGTAGTCAAAAAGCAACAATTACAACAATTACTGTAGAATTCCAGTCAAGAAAGAAACGCAGTTAGCAGAAAGAAAAAAGTTGAAAAGGTGAGCGAAATCTTTATAATTCTGGAGGCATACGAGGGAATTCTCTTGAGCAGGCGAAGGTTTGACAAATAGATCAGCTGTAATCAATGTTTTCCGCGCCCCAAAAGGTTTCTGTGCTCTCATACAACCAAACGCAATCGCGAAAACGCATACAATCAGCTGAGAAATAAGTGCGCCTGGCCCTAGGAGAACCTGCTATGAGTACATGAAGAGACACTTCCAATGCCATTTGTACAGCGAAAGCATTCCTGAAGTCCAGGGTTTTTCAAAACTGCGGATATGTTCGAGACGAAATTTTCCGTGGGTGCTGCCTTTAATTGTTGAGTTATAATGATAGATCCGGTTTGCAGTCGCGAGTGGATACTTAATTTTGATACAAGCAAAAAATTTTCACGAACAAAAATCCTAGGCCAAACGGAGGAATATATTTGGAAACAGGACTATAGAGTCAGTGCATATCGAGAATCCTATGTAGAAAGTTCTCTTTCGTGGGAACCAGAATGAACCAAAATATTCACCGAATACAATTGGATACTTAATTTTGATACGCACTGTATGCGTATCGATGACTACAGATTCTGTTAGAGTAGAAGACAATCAATCGATTGAAAAATCATTCAAAAGTGTTTCAAAAGAAAAACGGGAATCGTCCGTTTCGTCCCTACCCTAAGACGG
This sequence comes from Ancylostoma ceylanicum, assembly GCA_000688135.1. Lineage (NCBI taxonomy): Eukaryota > Metazoa > Nematoda > Chromadorea > Rhabditida > Ancylostomatidae > Ancylostoma > Ancylostoma ceylanicum. The sequence continues at coordinate 1,802,752 of JARK01001361.1, read as the reverse complement.
ACATGGTATGAGTAAAGGAATTAATAAGCCCTCCCCGGGACTCCTCAGCAATTCACACGACATGGCTGATTTTCACAAAATGACAGCGCCTGAAATGATCCCAACGCCGTCAGAGCACATTGATGCGATGAATCAGCAGTAAAAGCATTCGTTGCATTCCTCAACGCAATTTGTGTGAAATTCTTTCAACATCAGCACGGAATCAATTTCAAATTTCGTGGAAGTGGAAGAAAATTCGATTTGGCGGGCGACTTCTGGGAAACTGCAGTGTTCCCTGAGCATGCTGCTATCAGATGCGGAACTATCAGCATTGCCGAGTTCGCTGCGAATGAAAATTGATATTTAGAATAATTTTACCATTACCTATTCCTTGGCAACTCGATATTTATTTATTTATTTATTTATTTATTTACTTTGCGTGACTGAATAGACTGAATATAACACGCCATAAACATTGGAAGAAATAAATAATATAAAAAAATGTGGAAGGATTCTAAAGAACAACAAAGCACGAAAACCGACGACAGGAACAATTTAAGCAAATCAGAATTTCCCACTTCGTTGATTGGGTCCAGAAAGCGAACACAAGTCAAAAACATGCTGCTAATGATGCCCGAGAAACGTCATTTCGGACGTCCGGAAGTTGAGTGCAAACACAACAAACAAATCCAAGCATATTTTGAATTTTATTTTTTTTTTTGATTTTTGAATTTTCACGAACAAAAATCCTAGGCCAAACGGAGGAATATATTTGGAAACAGGACTACCAGCAGTCTGAGTACATTAAACTTACGAGGGAAAAACCAAGGGAAAATTGGCTTCCATTCCTAAACGTAGAGATCCACCTTCATGGGGGCACGTACAGAACAAAATGGTTCCGAAAGCCCAGTAGTAGAAACATCATTGTCCACTACAAATCGTCTCATCCGGCCCATACAAAAACAGCTGTAGTGCGCAATATGTTTCATACCGCGAAAAGTGTTTGCTCCGGAACAGAAGAGAAACAAGAATCCGTTCGACTTGCCCGTTCCATAGCTGAATCGAACGGTTATGTGTCCACAGCACCCTACGTCAAACGAAAGCGTCATGTTGCAACCCCTACCAACAATCAGCGCGATACCAACCCTCAAGAAAAGATTCCCTTATGCATCCCATTCATATCAGACGAACTGAGCAGATCAATACGACTCTGCCTGAAGAAATCTGGTTTGGATGGCTTTGTCAACCTCGTGGACATCCCATCCGATAACCTAAAACGTCGACTAGTAAGGAACCGCCTTTACGATCGCCTCTGCCTAACATCGAACTGTATCATATGTGTATCAGGTAGAGCGGGGGACTGCATGATCTCAGGGACCGTGTACCAGATATCTTGTAAAGTCTGTGGGGAAAACTACATAGGCGAAACAGGGCGACCCTTATGTCTCAGGATTAGAGAGCATCTGGAGGGGAAAAGAAGTTTACGAAAATCCACACCACTAGGGGCACACCGAGTCAACAACCATAGCAACAACGATTTTGAAGTCCAAGTAACGATACTCGCGCAAGAAACTGATATCGCGACGCGGAAAACAATGGAGGCATTCTGGATAAGGAGTAGATGCCCGCAAATGAACCGAAAGGATGAATGCCTGGCAATCACTAACGAACTGGCATCATATCTCGATCTCTGTCAACTAGATCCTCAGCGTGACTGACCGGGTTGGGTCTCACTTGGCACTGATATTCGCTACAGCCGGCTGTCACTAGCACTGGCATATCTTAAGGTTTGCGGGTCCTTGCTGTTTTTCCTTGATTGAAAGATAAGGCTTCAAACTTTCGGCCTGACCAGCTAATGCACTTGATCTCGTAGATTCTATAAATTGCCAAACCGTTTCAGGCCCTGAAGAAGGCGATTTAGCCGAAACGTTGGCCGAAAACAATAAAGGCTATAACAATCTTGGGTGCTGTTCAACATAAGGAAACATATCAAGTTAAACTATGCCGAGATTTGAAAACAGTCGAACTTGGAGCAAATCCAAGCAGTTTTTGTGGCACTGGACGGCGTTCACCAATCAGCACAACCAGCAAGAATTTCCATGCTGGAAGTGAATCCGTGTTCTTGCCCAGTCGCGACGGCAAGAATAGGCTGAGACGTGTCAGTGACAAATTTCAAAACAAAGCCAACACTCTGCCAGGAATTCTCAGGAACGAGGACGCATCTGCCATGCTGTCGCGTACATAGTTTGGAGTGAAGCGAAACGAAAACAAGAGGAAATCTCCTCTCACCGTCGAAATTTCGCAGCTGGGTAACCATTGATAGGGTAGCAACCCGAAAGCAAAGCAAGCAAAACAGCTGGACCTGGATGCATCATTGAGATAAACGCGTTAACGCCTGAACTTGGATGCATCATTTACATTACCCACGGTAAACACATCGACACCCATGCAAATGATGGGTAAGTTCGTGTGGTATTGTCACTTCTACCCTGAATAATTTCACTGATGTATGTCACCCCCATGCTAACGATGTACAAATTTGTGCGGTGTTGACACACTTACCCTGGGTAACCTCAACCTTATGCATGCCGGTATTAGTGTTCCTGTTCGGTGGTAAATTTAACCAAAAGTTCATGCACGTGACGCAAAGCTTAACCATGACGAGAGTGGCGGTAAAAATTCCCACGGTCAAGCAATCCCTTGAATGTTCCCGTGAGGCATTTCTCCTATTTTTAATAAAAGCACGTTTGCCATCGCTGCTCAGGTTTCTGGCAGAGTTCAAGATGCGTGGGCGAGGCGGTAGGAAGGCGGGTAATTTATTCGATGTATATTGACGTGGCAACTCTACCCGCCCACACGATCAACGAAACAAATAAGAATAAAAATAAACTATCAAAAAAAAAAAACGGTGGCGAGATCCATGCACAGTTTTAGCGAAGTTATGATCTACATTCCCATTCCAGGTGGACGAGTTTACACGCAGGAACGTATAATTTTAGTATGAAAATATATGAAAATTCCGATTCATGGATCGAGTCCTGAATTAATAGTTGAATTAATCGAGTTATATGAGAATGTACTGATATGAGCACTTGTTAAGACGAGGCACTTTTCTGAATAAATAAAAATAAAAATTTGAAGGGGATGGCCGATACTTAACTAGATGTATTGCCGTTCCATCGGAACATGAGTGGAAGTCATGACCGTTCTTTGTGCTTGCATCATGCAGCGCGTCATAACAAAATTATGCATTGCATCTGGCAGAACTCATCGATGACGGCTCGATGTTCACATTGACGTGCAGTCGAACATATTGAGGTGTGACATACCGCAAAGTTTTCCGGGAATCATCTCCCCATCTTCCCAGGTGAACATTGCTGGAACTGAACTATCCAAAAAAGTCAAACCAACGGTAACTAGGTGCAAAATCGGCCTTAAGAATTCGGTTCTAAGTGCTCTTACGAAGAAATGCATCTTTGCCAAGATAGTTGTTACAGGGTTGCAAACGTGGGCTCAGATACCAAGGAATAATTAAGGACGAGGTTTGAACTTCTGCGAAAAGTCGATGGTAAAGCTGTGTGTAACTCTTTAAAGGCAGCACCCACGAAAAAATTCGTTACCCAGATTTCGACGCGATCTTAGGTTTTTCGCTATGAGGAACATATACAAAGTGTTCATTTGTCCCAGAACTCATGGTGAAATGGTTTTCGGATATTACCAATTCACTGCTTCATAGCAAGGTGGCCGAGTTTCGCGGATGCGGTAGATCAAGAAAGTCGATAACGCTGCCTCTGTTGCCGACGAATTCCTTGGCGAAACTGGAAACTTAACTAATTTTGCAGCTTTTCTGGAGGAGAACAAGTACAAAGGAAAAGGAAAAGGAATGCTCACTCCGGGAAGATACCTCATGGAAAGAAAGAAAACTTATGGTTGAGTAAAGAACCAAACAATTGAAATTCATATCATATGTGGAAATTTGACAATTCTGAGTTAAGCAAGGGATCATATGGTCGAATAACATTTAAGAGGAGTTGAATGGAGGGAAGCAGATTACGACAGTTGGGAGCTTCTCGAAATGAGCATTAGAAACTAGCGTTACCTCTGGATAACTGACAGATCGGGGCAGAAAACAGCTGATTCGCACTCCGCTACAACTCGCCTGCGGATCCCCGGATCCCATGTTCAACTTGTTATATCTCGAGAATGTGGATGCCTTTGGTGGTACAACTTACGTAGAATTACTGGGACTATCGTTTAGACCCCAAAACATTCGAAATTTTCGACATGAAGATTATCGTGGGTGCTGCCTTTAAAGCCGTTCGGCCTGAATTCGCAAATCTGGGTTATTGTTCTGGCATAATAATCTTGTAATTTCCACCTGTTTACCGCACAATTTGGATAAGGGAGCAAGTAAACGGGTAAACGAATAACTTTTAGCTGACAGCTTCTACGCATATTTAACATATTCATTTATTTATATTATTATTTATTTATTTATCCACTTTAATATACCTTGAAAGTGTGCTCGATGTATTATCAATATTTCGCCAACTTTTTGTTTTGTTTTTATTTATTCATTGTATTATTAACATTTTATTAATGTTTTGTATTGGTAACAGAAGTAGAAACAGTAACAGAAATAGTGAAAACCATAAAAAATGGTAATATCAACGTAAGCTTGCATAAGTGAATAGGATATTAAAGAGGTAGTAGATGATAGGAACAATAAGGAGACACATAAAGCAACCCTGGCAAAATTTAGAGAACAAGGACAAAAATACATTGCCAACGACGATCTGACACTGGCTGATGTTGCCGATCTCGTCGCTCCCAGCTTACTTTGGGCTTTCCTTAGTGGATAAGTCAAGAATAAACAGATCATGAGAAAGTCAAGTCCACAAAGAAGCACATTTGAAAAAAGAACGAACGAAATGGGGAGGCTCTCAGGTTACGGAGACGACATTTTTTTCACGTCTTGGTTTTCTGTTGAACCGAGATCACTTGTTCATATTTATTTATTTATTTATGCTCCCAGAATGGTCCAGCCAATCACACGCGCAAAATAAGGAAACGAATGTTACAACGGCAAAAGAAAACATTCCAGCAGCTATGGATCAGCACAAGGCGTAATAATCAGGGTTGTTAAGTGAAGTTCTGGAATCTGCAAGGGAAACGAACGAACGACTCAGGCGTCGTGGCCTAATGAACAGCTAAAACCAACGACACTGCAATAAGATACTTTGCCAGGAAGGACTTTGATGACGTGGGATTCTCTGGGAAATTCCCAGAAGTGGAGAGGTTGAAATGAACCCCAATGGATGTGTTTCCAAATGGCGCTTGTCGAGAACTAAATGGAAAGGAAAGGAACAGTCTAGGGTCAACTGAGGTCACTGCACCGACACTCGGTCGAGAATGGCTCAGTGAGTGAACGACTGGCAGGGTTAGGTCACGACAATAGTTCATCCCTCAAATAATAACTTGGAAGGAAAAACTTTAACAACTATATCAACGTTCACCTCAGTAAAATGTTGGATGTTAGATGATATCAAATATGTAGAATTCCACAGATTTTTGTCATTTTGTGGACCAAAGAAGCGAAGGTTAGCGGGTTCGGGATATCTTCTTATTGAAAAGCTAGTTGTGAAATCAAACAGTGGTACAAATGTGAGAGCTAATTGCATTAGAGACCGCTCCGCCTCATCATATCTGCTCTGGAAGGGCCGTCGCAAAAAAACTGAAGAAAATGGTAAGGAAAAGTTTGGAGCTCTTATTGTCTAATATCGGACATGAATACTAGCAGGACTTGCTCCGCTTTCCTTCTTGGAAATAGGGAAGATCACAAGGACTCAATTTTTTTAGCAAGCGTTAACCTCCAAAAACTTGGAGCAATTCAACTCTTTAACTTCGATGTAATAACAACGTTACTCTAATTCCTTAGCTATAGTATAGGTAACACCTAAACTGGTCCACTGCTGTTGCTAATTTTCTGCTACGGTCTGGCAGTCACCTCGTTGAACCCAATAACAAGTCTAGATAACAAAAACAACGCGTATCTTATCACCTGTGTACTTTTCTGGTCTCATCCAGTATTTTCACAGGTTGAGTGCTCAGAATCGATAAATGAAGGTGGGTTCCTCGACTCTCATTTAATTTATTTTGTCATTTTTTGACATTTTACCTGTTCTTTATCTGTCCATTGGCTTTCTCAGGGCAATCCTAAACAGGAATGGTGCTTGAAAATCGTTCTTTTTTAGTAGTGATCCATCGAGCTTTTTCTGAAGAAAGTTGTGCACGAACGGGTTGAAATCCACAGTCCCGTTCAAATCCAAGGTATCAGGCTCAACCCGGTCCCTGTTATGACCCCGTCGAACGACAAAGGTTCCAGAACCTTTCTGAACTATCCATTTCTTCCCAGATCGGGATCCATGAGTCCTACCTACTTCGCCATCCTTCCCCAGTTCCCTTTAAGGAAAAGTTTAGAAAAAATGTTTATATTCTCTTCATTCAAAATTCCCGCTTCTGTGGGCTGCATATCAACAATACATTGAGCACCAACGCGCAATTCTGGTGCAATAAGGAGTTAACCACTCATACGTAGTATGATAAGGTCGAGGTTAATTTGGTTGTTTTTAGACAACAGTGTCATTCTGTCCACTTTTATTCGTAAGTATAATGTAGTAAAACGTAACTAAAGTGTTAATGATTGTGGAGAATAAAAGACAAAATAAGTGGACAAAAAAAAATGGATAATCAGATTCCGGCTCCCTTCTTGGAAATGATCCAGCTCTTGATTGAACATTTATTTTTTCATTAATGAACTCAAAATGTGCAGCCAGAAATAGGCGTGGTGCAAAAGGTAAGGACAAAGATAAAGAGAAATAAAGATGATGAAAAGGGACCAAGGAAAGGGACGGAGGGACGACGTTTCCGTGCCGGATAACATAGGCACAGTGCTGGAATCATGTCAAAATATCTCCATATTCATGGAATTTATAAACAACAAACATCGTAAGATATCAGGGTTTTGTTCTACAAGATATGTTGAGAAGTTCTCGGAAGAAACAGGAGTTTCAGGATGTAGATGGATGAAACTAGCCAAAAACATCGTCGAAATGTCCCCCGTTTGAGAAAATTCCATTAGGCTGGCGAATTGGGAATGTGTGTTTTTGCGTGGGGTGGAATTTATTTTGAAAACGACATAACAAAAGTTCAATTCGAGACTTATTTATTTATTTATATTTATTTATTTATTCAATTTTTTATAGAACAACAAGGTGTGCAATTGATGGATCAATTACTGGAGACTGGCTGGAGTTCACAAGCTTAAAAACTAGGAAAATAGATAGGAACCTTTAAAAATCCTGATAGCTCGGCATCTAGGTAGACCATAACTTCGATGTTAGTCCCTGGGCAACAAAACTCAGAGAATGTGAATCCCTTGTAAGGAGATGTGCACAGGTGGAAAACAGTCTCTTTGATTTAAATCACCTGGATGAAATTGAACTCCAAGTCAATAAAAATATTTTCTTGATCGGGGCCCTTCAGTAATGCTTCTGTAATAGTTGTGTGATCTTTTTCTCTCAAATTCTTTCTGAAAAAAGGGCAGAATTGGGGGAAATTCCTAGTCTCACCCCTAGCGACCTGCGGCCCTCCAAGAAGATTGAAAAAACAATAGAAAAAGAGATAAAAGTGAACATAGGATATCACATGCGTTCATCCCCTGGATCTGGCTAACAACTAAAGACGGGTGGGAGCCTGAACGCTATAGATGACTGAAAAACATGCATATCTCTTGCTTCTGACATATATGGATGCATGTTTTTTGTAATTGTTGTTGAGCCATCGATAACTGTCGTTTTTCTCGTGAATCTCACGAGAATACGCTGTTTTCCTGACTCTTCCTAGGGTGGCCTCATCTTTGCAGCCGTAAATCTCTGTATCTCCCATCAAATGTTTTTGAAAACATTCTTGTTTTTGTTTGTTATGTTTGTTTTTCTCGAACTTAGTCCCTGGCTTATTCTCCAGGAAGCGGTCCTACACTTGATGTAGTGCTCCTTTGGACTATGTAGACTACGCAGAACAGTGGCAGCAGCCTTCGTTCTGGCTTTCTGGTTTAATCCAGAAGCGAGCTGATCACCCTGCCCTAGCGATCCCCGTATAAAACATCTTGAAATGATACTTGAGATTAATCCATTCGCATGAGAGCACCAGTAGCGCTAAGAATAGACATAGGAGTTCAATGGCCCACCCAGCGAAAGTGCGCTCTCTAAAAAGTGCTCTCGAAGTCCTCGATTATCCAAGCCGTCTCAAGAGATGGATAGGTTTTTGCCAGTCATTGGGAACATCTGAAAGCCCAGATGACGATAACCACGTGGTGAAAGGTACATGAATGAATGAATGAATGAATGAATGAATGAATGAATGAATGAATGAATGAATGAATGAATGAATGAATGAATGAATGGAGTGAATGAATGAATGAATGAGAATGAATGAATGAATGGAGTGAATGAATGAATGAATGGAATGAATGAATGAATGAAATGGAATGAATGAATGAGTGAATGAATGAATGAATAAATGAATGAATGAGTGAATGAATGAATGAATGATTGAATGAATGAATGAATGAATGAATGAATGAATGAATGAATGAATGAATGAATGAATGAATGAATGAGTGAATGAATGAATGGAGTGAATGAATGAATGAATGAGAATGAATGAATGAATGGAGTGAATGAATGAATGAATGGAATGAATGAATGAATGAAATGGAATGAATGAATGAGTGAATGAATGAATGAATAAATGAATGAATGAGTGAATGAATGAATGAATGATTGAATGAATGAATGAATGAATGAATGAATGAATGAATGAATGAATGAATGAATGAATGAATGAATGAATGAATAAATAAATGAATGTTCTGCCTACCTCAAGTTAGAGATAATTTATTACATCTTTGGTGATTAAAATAATAATTATGATTAATGATTAGAAAAATAATGAAAATAATGATTATGATTGTCATAATAAGAACTAAACCACAAAAATAATCACGTATCTGCACACACAAAAGCGGAACTTCTCCAGTTATCTTCTGCTTTCTGTTTTTGCTCCTTTTATGGCACACCGTCGAGTGTATTGAATAAACAAACAAATAAATAAGTAAACAAGGATGAATTGTGTTCGAGCTTAAACCCCTAACCCTCTATACCCCAATCACCTAGGCTACTTTGCCCACGAGTAGTCATAGCGGACCTGTCGGGGCAAGTGGCATCGGCGTAGTGGTCGTTTGGGAAGAATTATGACGGGCGATTCACTCGGCGGAAATCTCTCCAAAATAAATCGTTTTGGACCACGGTGGTCTTACGAACACGTTTACGTCAATGCGCTTCCAGAAATTTCTGCTGTTTTTTAGGGAAAAGTCAATTATTTATTGATGCACCTGGGGTTGGTAAGCTAATCAAAGAGTAAACCTGGCACAAATATTATGATGACATGGAATGATCGGCGCGACAGGATAGGGACACTACTATGGAGTGATTCAAAGAAGACGAGTAGAAGGAACCAAGGATAGTTCCTGGTGGGTGGTGTTGGTATCCGCGACTCTAACGAACTAAGTACTATTGATTTAAGGGACTATAGAACTATAACGAATCTGCGAGTTCGCGAAAAGTTCTGGAATAATGGAATAGACGCCACGAATGTGTAAAAGAAACTTGAACCCTCGCATGTACTTTCGAGAATTTTCTGAAGGCAGTTAAAAAAAAAACGAGAAGAGTGATTCTAAAGTTACACTGAGGGTAGCGGCTGGGAAAGTACAGCCCAACTGGCTCCGATTCCGCCAGGATAGCACAATATTCATAAAGTTTTCACGCCAAAAAAAACTTATAGGTTATTGGTAAAGTTATGAGTTAAACTTATAACTTATTGGTTTCTTAGTATTATCTTCATGTTCCTGTGATTATGAATGCCAAACCTATTAGGTTGTTGCAAAATCGATGTCGGATTTCGCAAGTTGGACTTCGAATTGCCATAACTCGGCAAAAGCTGAACCTTTTCTGCCGCTTCAGCACTCATTTGAATCGGTACATCTTCGCCATTTTTCTGCTGAGTTTTCGTTCCACTAGGCCTGAAGCCAAGCTCTTCGGACCCAGGAAAAGCGGCGAAATCGTTTTGGACTAACATATACTTGCGGCTTATTCTTTCTCTCAAGGATGGGTGCCACCGTTTGAATTTGTGTTCATCGGTAGGGGAACAGTCCGCTGAGTTAGGCAAATACGAAAGAGTCTCGATCTCCGCCTGCATCTACTTCTTGAGCGCCTTGAGTGAAAAGTGTGGTCTTGAGCCAATATGAAATACTGGAGGATAATCGAATTGGATCCACTTGTTTGATTTTCCCATCATGCTTGTTTCTCCGATGGCCCCAGAAATAATGGAATAATGAACCTCATGGCCACCTTCGAGATATTGAACATGTCTCCTGGTGATAGCTTCTACCAGTGCTTTCAAAACGGCGTTGATGTCATTAAATTTTAGTCCATAACTCTGAGGCACGTGTCTCCAATACCAAATGACTTAGACCAACACTGGGCTACCACCTTGTTGAGCATTCCCTCCTGCATAGGTTGGTAACATCTCATGTCCATGACACTCTCTTGCTATCGAGTTCGAATCCACGAAACAGTTTGGGACGAATTTCAGCGGACGAGTACATTTTGATTCACCCGCGAAAACCACAAGAAAAGTGGGTAGATCTGAACAAAAATGAAGAGGCACAAAGAAGAAGAAATGGGCTTTGGAATACGTACAAAATATATGGTAGAAGCACCATTTCACATTCCATAAAATTATTCCAAAGTTCGTGGTCCGAAAATCCGACATCGATTTTGCAACAACCTAATACAATCATCTCTCTTTTCTATAACTTTCCACTTTCTTATTATTCTCATATTAATGCAAGACTTTTGAAATAGAAAATCCACAATCTTATTTATTCACGTATTTGTCCATAAGCAAAGGTATGTGAGTGCGCCAAGAAGATGGCTTAGGGTTAAAGTTTCACCACATATTTCATCAAACGATACGATGAATGATCAGATGGACCTACTGGATGCGATGGATTAGTCGGTATACTGAGCCCAGAACCATCATTGAGATTACCCATGGTAAACGTGTTTACGTACCAAAACTTATCCTTCATCTAGACCTATCAACCGACAATCGTTACTCAGACGTGACGTCTATACCTAGGATTGCATGCATCATTGGGATTACCTAGAGTAAATGTGTTAGCTCTCCATAAATTCTTCGATCACTAACAGGGGAGTCAATGCGTTTACCCTTGGTAATCCCAATGACGCAACTATGCCTTACCTAGCTTTCCAGAAGTAATCATACCCACTGATTGGGAATTACCCATCCTTCAGATTATGCTTCCGAATCAGGTGTCTGATTTCACATTCAGCTGCGGCCACCTGCTCCACTGAGATTACCCAGGGTATTTGTGTTCCCACTACCCAAATGTACCCATCGTGAAAACCTGTGTCAACCCGTTTACCATGGGTAATATCAATGACGTATAAGACACGGAGAGATATCCATTCACATCATTTCTCATCCGTTACTAGTTAGAATTCTTTTTAGAGCTTATGGCTGATCGCTCTCCAGTTGCCTCAACTTCTTCTGGCCGCCAATATCCTCTTTCTGAACACATGGAATTCGAAGAGCCACGGACTGTCCATGAAGTTTTTAGCCGAGAGGTGAGTTATTTTAAAACGATTTGCGTTTTTAGCCATAATTAGGTGACCAGACATGGATTACACGAGCGAAACAAGAAATTTGTTTATGTCTGGCACGACACTCCCAAATTAGGTTTATAGGGTAAAAGAAAAGAAATTCAAGGCGTCTCAGGCAGGATAGATTCTCAGCAACTAAACAGAAAAGTTCGTACGCGGATGGCGAAACAATTATGAGCTATGTGTGATCCAAAAGGGAGGCAAAAATAATGACTGTGGCAATTCCTTGAAAGCATAAATATCATATTTAAGCGGCATTTATTGAGGGGTCCGCTTAGAGACCATTCGCTGATAATGTCGCGTGGGGTACATAAGAGAGTGCCACGTTTTTTTTTTCTGGGTTCACATTAGGACAAATTTCTCCATGCCATCACACCTAGTAGCTGGCATGCATCATTGGGATTACCCAAGGCAAACGATGGAACGCGCCCACCTTGAACCATAAGCTGCTACTTATCAAAATGTATGTCCACAAGTAGATGAGTGAAGAGTTCAAGGGGAGAGGAGTTCGAAGTGCCGCCCTGGGGTGGTGAAGAGCGTCTATAATCAAGGAAATTAACAACACCTTTTTTTTCCTATTATCTGAGCCAATTCTGGAGCATGCGTAACTCATAATTTTGGTGAAGGGGTACAGAGTAATGAAAATGATATCTCCGTACAAGTTTCTTTCTAGACAAGTTAACTGAAGAAATGGAGAAAGTCATGTGAGTACAGGCACAGCCCTACAGCTCCTTTGAGAGGGTCCTTGTATTATTAAATTCATTGAAGACAGAATCTCAGAGGAACTACTTTTGCATTTTCTTCTTCTTCTAGGCTCTGAGTTTGTCAATTTACCCACTCATCTCGACATTTTTACTTTCTTTATTTCTAATTTTTCCTTGTTCTCACCATTCGTAGACACACCATCAGTCATGTGCCCATATGGTGAAAACCAATAAGAAAAGCTGTTCGATGCACATGTGATGGAGTTTGAAACATGTGGTTGAGGAAAAACGATCGTGAGAAAGTTCAAGTAGAGAGAGAGGAAGATGTGCTTCTACGGACAAAAAAAGACAAATGGAGGATTGATCATAAATGACAAATATGTTCGTTTACTCATTTGCGTAGCTATGCACTTATTTACTTGCCTATCATAAGTTCATTTATTCACTTATTAATTTTTTACTCTAATACAATGTTTTTTCTGAGGATCAAAATATTAATAAGTGGAGTAATTCCAAAACATACTATTAAAATGTTAAAAAAAACACCCGCAAAATTGGACTTGCCTTCGTGGACGTAGGCAATCAAAAATTTGAATGAATAAAAGAGAAGACAAAGAAAAAGGAAAAGAAAGAAATTGGAGAACGAAATCGGAACTGGAGGGAAGATAAATATAGTCCTTCTCAAAAAGATAGGCTGATTGCGCGACTGCACCATCGCTGCGGGACCTGAACGAGGGACGCGGAGAGAGCATGCTGTAAGTGAGAGGGTCGAGTAGGTCCCGCCACGATTCTGCAGCCGCGACGCTAAAAAACCGCACGCGCAATCCGTCTACCTTTTCGAGAAGGACTGTACCGTTCTGACCCAGTGAGAAAAATTTTTACTCTGTAGAGCGAGTGGAAGGAGAGTCCAAGAATAGTAATGCAGTGAGCGCTGTGGTAATTTTTTCGTGGTGTGTGAGAAATTTCCTTCCAGGAAGAGAAATAGGCTGTATACTATAGGTAGGGCGAAGAAAAAACATGCATGTCTACTTTTAACAATATGTTCTGTAAAATACTGTAAAATACGGTAAAACCTGTGTTTTCCTTCTAGAGGAAGTTGTTCACCTCAAAATGGCAGATGGGATGTCTTTTGGTGAAGTTTTACCAGGGTAAAAAGGCACTTCTCCCCATAATTCTCCAGCCACATCAAATGCGATGTCATACGCAATCAATGCAAACCACTAGTGGCAACACTGCTGAGGCGAGCGTGAGAAAGAGACCGTATTTCTAAGCCACCCTGTAGCAGACCACATGAACCGCACACGAAGAAAAAGCGGAAATGACGCAGCGCAACAGAATGTTTTGAAGTGTGGCGAGTGTGGCGAGATCTCAGCGTTTGAGTGATGTGCTTTGGCGCATGGCGCTGGATGGAGTGACACACGGAGAGAGAGAGGACGTGTTCGATCTAAAACAAAGCGAGACTGAGGAACGGGCGATAAGGACAGCTCTGGGAGGGTAAAAAGGCCGGCAATTTCTGTGCCCAGGCAGACTAGTCGAAAGCAATAAATTTGAAGAAAAATGCCCGTCTCGGATTGAGAGGAGAGATCCTGGAGGGTGCAAATTTAGTTGGCCTAGAGAATCGTCTGAGCCTAGTGCCGAAAAGAAGGAAAAGCTCAGATGGCTACCATACCCTCAGCTTGGAGTAATAAATTGAGATTACCCAGAGTAAACGTATTAACAACCCCACATCGCTGTTACCACCACTGTGAATCCAACCTGGTTTCAAGCTACATAATTAAAGTAACCCAGAAATTCCTGGCGGTTGTGGTCAAAGATGTGTGCAGTAGCGGCTAAAGTATCGTAAATCTTGACTTATTGCCTTTTTTTGGAAATCTTCAACGAGTTACTACTTACTATTTACACTAATCGAAATCTTATTGGCCATCCTACTGGTTACAATCACATCCAGGGCCGCATGCATCATTGTGATTACCCAGGGTAAACGTGTTAATAACCCCAAGTTTACCCACCCTTACCACAGGCGTCGGTATGTTCACACTAAGTGATCCCAGTTATGCATCCAGGCCCAGGCAGCACTTGGGATATCCACAAGACTCCCCACACCCACAAATAAACAAGGAAAAAAAAGGTAAATAGTACCCTTCCAAGGTAATAGGTGGCGGTTTCCCTTCCACAAACAAGAAAGAATCAATGAGTGAGTGACGCGTTTTCTAATGAGCATAAAACTAAAAAAATCGGATATAAAGTGGGCGGGGTTTAGGTCTCACTTTTCAAAAATCGCTAAATTCCTTGTATCTCTGTATGCATGTGTGTATGGGTGTATACGTGTATGTAGAGGATGTTGCGGGGATCATGTATATGAGAATTCCAGTCGGAATCTACCAAAAATGAGAAAATCGGATTTTTTTTGGATTTTCGGGCGACACAAAAGGGGGCGTGGTTTAGCTCTCACTTTTCGAAAAGCGCCATTTCTCGCGATTTCTATCTAAAATGTAGGTATGTATGCATGGATGCGTGTATGTATGCGTGTTTGTAT
This sequence comes from Ancylostoma ceylanicum, assembly GCA_000688135.1. Taxonomy (NCBI): domain Eukaryota; kingdom Metazoa; phylum Nematoda; class Chromadorea; order Rhabditida; family Ancylostomatidae; genus Ancylostoma; species Ancylostoma ceylanicum. The sequence goes on along the minus strand of JARK01001361.1, from coordinate 1,787,726 downwards.
GTATGTTTGTATGCATGCATGTATGCATGAATGTATTTAGAGATATTTGGAAGATTTTGGGATGAAATCCAGCTTGAAATGGCGAAAAATTGGGGAAAAATCGGAAAAAAAATTGGAAAAAATTCGGATTTTTGAGGATTTTTCGGGATTCTGTCAAGTGTAGTAGTATAGTAGTAGCATTTATATAGTAGCGTCACTCACAAACAGTCAATCACTGCTGTGCTGGTATCAAATCCGACGTTACCTAGGCGGTGGACTTATGCAGCGCGTGCTTCATTCTCCGGGTGTGCATCGTCGTGAGGGAAAAGTGGGTGTGACGAGGCGGCTCCGATTGGTGCATGCTGGCCGCCCGTCACGCCATTTTTTTGGACTAGTTCTGCGTCAAGCACAAATATACCATGTATTACGTAAATGACGTCGTCCGAGTTGAAACAGGAGGACGTGACGAGCGGTGCGAACGCGCCAATCAGAGTCGCTTGGTTACACCCCCTTTGCCTCACGATGATACACACCCTCTTTTTCCACGGAAATTACAAAGGTAAATCTGTCGCATCCTGGTCAGCCTAGGATGAACATATAACCTAGTCAATCCAGGCTTGCAAACCAGCTTCCATACCCTGCGACGCCTAGCCTTACGTAGTTTTTTACCTGGTAGAAAAAACTTAGTGAATTATTCTTTCGGGAGCACAAAGGTCTCCTCACCCAGAAACCTTGGCCTCGTTACTGATAGGCCCTGATGCATTACCGACATTACCCAGGTAAAAAGGTTGATGCCGTTGTTAACGATCATTAAATCCGAGCAGCGTTTACGCACTTACCCTGGGTAATATCAATGGTTAATTTTCCCGTGGAAACTTGGCTTACCTACCTGCAGAATTCGTTTACCCAGGTGGGAAAAGCGGTCATATTTGACAAAATCCTTCTTTTCTTTCTTTTTTTGCTGTGATCTAGTAAATTCCGCTATTTTTGAGCTCAGGAAAATTTTAATTCAACCCAAAATTTCGGGAAGCGGCGGTCAAGACGTACGCTGCAACGCGACCGCGCCGCACACGCGCGCTTCTTGAATCAATGTTGCTTCTTCCATTCCGACGCATTCATGGACATCGAGGCCGCCTCCTTACAATTCGTCGGTTCCGTTAGCGTTCATTTGTCCCAGCCGAGCCCAGAAAACTTGTCCATTCCTCACTAGCGGTGCTCGTACTTTTGAATGCTGCAACCGCGACGCGCACATGAATCGACCAATCACAGCGCAGCGTCGTACCTCTTGTCACGCAGCCCAAAATTTCTCCGTGGAGTAGAAATTCGATAAATTAGAATGCCCTTGTGGAAAGAATGAAAAGGTAACATGAAAAAGCATGAAACGGTAGATAAACTGACCCAATTAGAAATTCAACTGCAAATTTCGTTTCTATGCTAAGAATTTGCTGCTGGTGGAGATCTCGCCCGCAGACTCCACCTCCCCCCCCCCCTTGACCAATTTTTCAGGATTTTGACGTGCATTTTCTGGAACCAGCAATGGAAAACTCCTTAAGCAATAGCAAAAGTAGCCTAAACAAACAAGTTCTACGACCTTAACCAGTAAAGAAATCCACGGCAACAAGCATTTAGCGCTGCCCTTGCGCTGGCGTAACAAGGTTTAGCTGATTTTGTACACATCGCGGGAGCAGACGGATGATAGAAGGAAGTTTTTTGCTGGAGACGCGCGTCACGGCAGTGATTCGGCATGGAAAGTGCATGCACTTCCAGAAAGCAACATTATAAATTATTGATAAGTTGTGGAGAACGCCGTGAATAAGAATGTGATTACTGGAAATTGAGCGCTATCCCCGGAAGTGACACTGCTATTTTTCATGGGTTTTAACTAGAAAGACTGGGAGTTTTATTTTTTTAAATTTATTTATTTATGAATACACTCAAGGTGCACAGCTAGGAATGGGGGTGATGCTTGATGCTAAAGTCGAGATAGATAAACGAAGATGAGAAAAAAGTTAAAAAAAAGAGATGCTAGGAAGGTTCAGGAGAATAGCGTGGAAAATCATGTAGCAGCGAGAAAAGAGAGAGGAAATTTGTCCAAGATTTCCATTTCGATCTATTACCGGCTACAAAATTTGGCAAAAGAAGGACGACTACTCGATACACAACAGCGATATAATTACTATAGTAAGGAAGTAAAACCGTGTAAAAATGAAAGGTATTCAAGCATCTGGGAGCTGGTGAGGCAATTAATCCATAAGTGGGGAGGAGGAAGAACTTTGTGGATCCTGAGGCAAGGAAGATGTAACAAAGAAGAGAGAAGGACTGCTACTCTACTAGTAGAGAAATCCATGAAAAAGTCTGGATACGTAGACCAGCGCGACTTCCCTCCACCCGAGGCCATGCGGAGAATATTCGCGGGTTTCCACGCGATTAAAGTAAACGGAGTTGTTGCGAGGGCAATATTTCAAATCTGGCGAACGCTGTCAGCTATCCAGCCGGCGGCCGGGACGCGGCGTCCCCTCCCAGGGGACGCCGCGCAGCCGGGCGTCGAAGAGGCGTGAATCCGAACCAGAAATCGTCGCCCCTCGTGTCAACATTCAACCTTACGAGGCGAGGCAGTGACATAGCATAGCAGAACTGGGACATGGGTACAGTAGCTCATTTTATCCGAAGGGGCCAAGAAGTTTATCCAGAGGAAGATTTTTGACTTCTTGCTCAGGTTTAGAGACTGCATGCAGGTAAAAACGTATTAGTTTCAATTTTTTCTTGCACCTATTTCAAGAGAGGAAAAAAAGCTCCTGCATAGCCCTTCTCAGGAACAACCATCTATTTTGCTATACTTTTGTAAACCAGGCACAAATACGGAGCACGAATGCACATCCTACGCCATATCAAAACCATAAGAAAATGATGATTTATCATTCCAGAACATCTGCGGGGAAAGAAATCTGTTTATATTCCCCTGGAGGGTTTTCCTCGGTGCACAGAAATTTCCAGAGAAAAATGCTGGAAGACATAATTGCCGTCTACATAAATGCCAACAAATCTTTCTAGTGGCATGCGAAGCTATAATTTTGCGAAATCTCCAGAAAATCGCTGAAAAGAGGCAATTTCAGGCAGTACGTCGGATTCGGCGCCAACGCAAAAAAAAAAAAAAACTGAGGCCAAACATGGGAATTCCCTCAAATATTTTTGTTTCAAGGATTTGGAGATAGAACTCAGCAAGAATGATTTGAGGCTGCATGCATCATTAATATTACCCCGGGTAAAAGTGTCAACACCCCACAAATGTATCCATCGTTAGCTCGGACATCAACACGTCTACCCTGACCCTGGTTACTCTCAATGACGTTTTCAGACCATGAAAATTATCGGAAATCTGGCTCTGTGGGACCCAAAGGGTGGATATCATTTAGCGTCAGGATTCCTGAACGTGGATAGAACCATCCACTGCAGTAAAATGAAGAATTCATCGATCGAAAGCATCCACAGAACATGGAGGGTTTGTAATGACCTACATATTTTTGCCTCCTTGTTTTTTGTTATTCCTGTTTTCAAATATTCTATTTATTGACCCAAAGTTAATTTACCAATTTATCACTCTAAATCCCCTGACTGCGACCAACACTGGGGTCGGTATATCCCGTTTGACCACACAGTTGATCACGCAATAATCACAAGGGTGGTGTGATGCAGTTCATTTTGCTAAAGGATTTGTTCCACGAATCGGCGATGGCTTGCGATAGGTTTCACTGGAGTCGCTTATGCATCCCATGGCGGGAATTGAGCTGCAGAACTGGCTCCAGAGTTTTTATGTTGGACACTGCATGAACCCCAGCCCTAGGGACTCTGTGGCAATATGTTGCAATGATAGACATTTGAGAAAGAAATTCTGACGCAGCTATGTGCATCTTGCAGAAATTCTAGGCAAGGGATTTATATGCCATTTGTTGGAGACGTCTCCCGCCAATTTTATTTTTATTTCGAATTTATCGTTCCTCTCCAATACATTTGAAAACATAAACATAAATGTAAGCCATACCATCGTTCACCAAAAATATATACATTTATTCTCAGTGCAAAATTTATTCATTTACCTATACAACTGTTTATTTGTCAGATTTGATCTATTCTCCATCGGACAGTTCATTTCTCTGACAAAAATTCCCCACAGACGCGCATGGATATATTTTACCATTAGTGGATTTCAATAGAGGTTGAAAATGATGCGCTTAGAATGGTCATTCTTACTTCTTTGTCCAACCACTTTTTTTTAAACATTATTATTTTTTGGTTCACATTTCACATCAACATCACCTTGTAAACTGAATCTGAAAAAAAAAATAAGAATGAAAAAATGTTTGAATCAAGACAGGAATCTCCAGCTCTTCGGTCTTCCCTCTATAGATTATTTCCAGACCGATGACAGTGCATTTCGTCTGCCCTTCTGACATGTCTCTCTCAAGATCGCACATTATCTCGCGTTCTTTTTCTTTCTCTAGTGTTTCTTCAACCGTTACATCCGATTATCGTAAAACTAAAATGTTGTGGTTCAATCCTGCCTGACATACAGAATTTATTAGAGGGCTATTTCAAAAATAGAGGTTGCCCAAACTCATTAATGCCCAATCCTTCAGTATCTTACCTTATAATGGGCAATCCTGGATTGCTAACTAAATGGGTGTGTATAACATCCTGAAGG
>JARK01001361.1:1767831-1781013 GCA_000688135.1 Ancylostoma ceylanicum | reverse complement strand
GGGGGGGGGGTGATACAACTCTGCCAGGATGGAAGGGTACGTATGTATGGGGAAGGAGGTCGTACTGGGATTGAGTCTTTATGCAGGATAGGAGTGGGTCCGCTGCAGCAGTGGATAACTCTGTCCGTGAAAGAGGGGAGAATGTCTTACTCATTGTCCGAGAAAGGGGGACGGTTCGTGTTTTAGTCGATTTTTTTTTACCATCGCCACGCTTCACCCTGGATGGGGAAGTGTGTCCCCGGAAATGTTCTTGAATCCCACTAGTGGAATGCACGAATTTCTCGAGTAGAATACGATAGGTTTTTATCATTATTATATTATTTCTGCTGCTGGCTGGAGCGTTCCCTTCGTATAAAACATTCATTTCTTTGTCAGAAAGACTTGTTCACTCTGAAGAGGGAGGTGGGGGGGGGGGGGTGTCCGAGGAACTCCGCGAAAAAATCCATGAATCCCGCTGTAGGATTAACGCTCCACAACCAAGAACTATCCGAGAATGGCTTCCTCTAAAAATAAATCCACAACGAATGACGTGCCATTCACGTCGTCCGCACGCATTCGGCCGCCATCCGAAGACAAATCTACTCGACAACCGGGGATTACCGGAGCTGGCGGTGTCGTGGAGCTGCGATTGGCAGGGGTGACAGCTCGAATCATCGCTGAGCCCCGCGAGTTTGCCGAGGAACGCCGGCTGTAAACGCGTCGTCGTCGCAGTTTTTCACGTTGATGCCTTTTTAAGAGCGGATGTAAATCAAGCTGCAAGCGAGTCGCCGCCGAAGATTATGGCATTCCCAGGGGTCCGCTTAAAGCGTTGAGGCGCATCAGTTGAGGCCGGCTGGAAGTAGCCCGTGGGTGGCGAGGAATAATGAGCGGATGGATGTGCAGAGAAGTGAGAACGAACGGAACAGCGGAGGAAAGCGAAGGGGACTTTAGATATATTGTGCAAGAAAGAAAATGAGATTATTCCTCACATAAAATCAAATTTATGCAATTGAACACAACTTAAAAAAATACAGCCCAATCCATAAAAAAACAAATCGTGAACGTAAAATCAACAGTAACTAGAAAAATAAAAATAAAAAGAAAATAACACGTAGGATATCATGTACTGGCTATGGTTAAGAAGATTTTTGGAGGTGTTTGAGCCCAGAGGAGCTGGATGATTTGTTCGATATTCACTGAATTCCTCATCGAGCCGAGAAATAGCGCCTGTAATTTTTCCAGGCTTTCTTGAGTTGAAAGTCTCATCAGGAGAACTCAATATTTCTAGACGAGGAATAGGGGGGGGGGATTCGGTGAAAATGATCCTCACAGATTCTAGGAACTATATGGATTGAGCGTAGAGATTTTAAAATAATCCCCCACGCTCTTATACGTAGCTAGACGTGAGTTTTAGTGGTTGGGAAAGCTCTTCAGCACGTAGCAGCAACTTTGTACGAAAACCTCCCATCCGCCATTAAGAGCTCTTCTCAGAGAACTGAGATCCGATAAGTGGTTTCTGGGAAATTCAAATTAAAAAAAGACTAGAAAAGTTTTTGCCATTTTCGCGCACAGAGTACAAGATAGGCGGCAAGTATGTGTAAGTACGGAACCCTAGTTTAGAGCCATTGCCTCTTCTCCTAGAATTATAGGTTTGAACCGTGCTTTACCTGGTTTGATTCTAGTGTTTCTCAGATTCAGATTAGTGTGTTCTTTTCAAAAATTCTACTATCTTAACGGTGTTTAGTCTTGTTTCTTCTTGCATTATTTATTTATTTATTCATTTATTCATATGCACTCAATGTACCCCATTAAAATGAAATGCAAAAAAGAACAATGCAACCATGATGATCGCATACACGCAGAAGTTTTCTTTGAATCATGGATAGGATCCCGTGCATGCAACATTAATATCAGATAAACAAACAAGTACGCAAGCTAATAAATAAGTAATCAAATAAATAAACAAGTGAATAAATAAGTCGGACCTGCTTTCAATGCTGCTTGACACCACTGAAATTTAAGTGTCATTTCAAGTTCTAGAATCTGTTTCAGAAATTCCAGGAACTGAGTATCTGAGTTTGAACTGCAGATTTCTCTGTGCTCTCATCGAATGGTGTACTCTTTCATATCAACTTTTTTCTCGAGTTAATCTTCAACTCGTAACTTTTTCCAAGTGTACTGTGAAACAGCGCCTTCCCATAGGAAAGTCGAGAGTTCAATGAGGAATTAAGGGAGAAATAGTGATGAAACGATGAAGGAGATGAAAATGAATAGTAACATTGATCAAAAAGGCAAAACCTGCAAAAATTTGGAGTGGAAGAAGGGGAGGGGAGCTAGGGAAAGAAATGATAGCGGGTGGGAATTTCTTTAGAAAGAAGAAGAAAGAAAGAAAGAAATTTATTTATTTATTCGTTTACTTATATATTTATTTTTTTCATCACGAAGTACCATGGGCACAATGCTACCCTTCACAATGAAGGTAGAAAACAGAATAAACTAAGATAAATAACAAAAACAGTAAATAAACGAAACAGTATAGTAATCGAAAATAGGCATATAAGAAAAAATGAAGAAAAGACTAGAAAATAAATGGAAACGCCCCAGGATCACATGATAAGTCCACGAAATTTCTAGGGAAACCTTTTTGTCTTTAGCCAATTCGAACAGAGGGCAAATGATGGGAAAACGGCTAAGCCGGCAGCAGCTGACATGAAGACTTCGTTACGCCTCCGCGAATTTCTCACAAGTACGCCGCGCCGGCTATCGTCGGCGATTTTATCGAGTCAATTCGCCGCCGCTCGAAGTCCTTCGCGCGGCGTCGTAGATGATAGCTCTTGGATGTATAACTCGAATTGCTACTGAAAGCCTTGATGAATGAGTTGGGAGAGGACCCCTATTCGGTTTTAATTTATGGACTCTTGAAAGGCTCGGATAATTCTTTGGCACTCAGGAGGAAGAAAAAGCAGAGAAAAATTCTACCCTGCAAAGATGCCCTCCAGCTGTTCTTTTTTTTCATTTTTTAACGCATTCGCGATCTCAACTCCGCGACCTTGGTGTGGCACGTGGGACACGGGCGGTCTCTTAAGCACGCGTTTGTGACCAACCAGTTGTGCACGCGGTCCCACGCTTCGTACACCGCGTGTCAACCGGTTGAGCACATTGTCGCGAGTGTGTTAATAAATAATGCTCATAAAATGTAGTCCTCAAAAAACACGTATTCCACGACTGCGGAATCACAACGAGGCCTGGACGAGGGATGCGGGGAGAGCATGCACAAGGCGAGAGGGTGGAGTAGGTTCCACAGCGATTCTTTAGCCGCGACGCTATTGAAACCGCACGCGCGATCCGTCGATCTTTTCGACAAAGACTGTACGTATGTTCGTGGAAATTATACTAGAGTTGTAAAACTCAATAAAAAGAAAAAAAAGGGAAAAGTAAAACTCTTAGGAAAAATGGATTTCAGAGAAAAAAAGCACTGTTACAGATGCTGAAAAGCCCGATTCTGGAATTTTGTCTTTGAAACATTGCAAATAGCTGTTAATTGGCATGTTGAACTCGAATCTGCTAACCGTAACCGTACCCAAACCTTATTTATAATAGACGTCGATGGTGGCAGCTTTTCCGCGGCCTCGGCAGCACGCGGCGCCACCGCGCTGCTTCAGCAGGAATCCTTCCGGGACAACAAATTATGTGGTTTTGTCGATAATTAGTCAGCTTCCTTATTATTTAACATCAATTGTGGTAAACAACTGTCAAGAAAACCCAGATTCGCCACTACGGCGACAATTCCATCGTGAGCGGAGCGGTCGCGCCGCGTTCTTTTCGAGGCCGCGGAAAGGCCACCGTTATCGACGCTTACTGTATGTTGACTGCGGTAGCTGGGAACCGTATGTCTCGGAACTTTTTCAGCACACTGGGAGCGTCATTTTCCAACCTTATCACGATCAACTTTCTTCCTAGACGACCATGTTATTATTTCACAGAAATTGGCCTCTTATCCTTCATATTTCCTACAAGAATCATACCGTAGCCTTGCAGAAATTGTGTTACAGTAGGAAAAAATGACAAATGAAAATCACCATGATCAGCGTGTCGAAAAACCTCACCACTATAGTTCTCATCCGAAAACATTTTGAGCCATCGGGTGTCCGAATTGTCAAGGAACCCTCCAATGTTCGAGCATTCGAATAGTTACCCGAATAATTTTGGACTCGAGCTGAAGGACTATGGATCTCCATTATTCCCAGCAGCAATTCAATGAATGTGAGCTGATTTGAGCTGTTGCGATATTGTATTGTTGCAGCTAAGCTGCCCACGATATGTTTGACGTCATATGATCCGCTTCTCAGGCGAGCGAGCGCCGCTTCAAAGCACTTAAGAAGCACTCACGAGAAATTTGGGCATTGAAAGCTTCAGGAAGCGTCGTGTCAATCGCATGAAAGACCTGAGGATGACAGCTGGCGGTGGAAGCGGAGCAAGCTTGAAATTTGAAGGCATCGCTAGGAAAATAGGCCTAAAAGTGATGGCCCCGAGAGAGACGGTGCTGACGAGCGCTCTAAGAAGTGTCACAATCGCAGCCCTTCATTAGCGGAACAGCTGCAAAAACAGACAAACAAAGGAAAACATTGCATGGTCGGAGTCGATGTCACAACATCCGACACGCAACTCGAGATGTGCATTAGAATAGTGTCCTGGGTGAATTTCGTGCCGCATCGCGATAACCCGTCACAGTCTTGGGAAAAACTCGGGAAATGTAGATGCTCGTGAGCTTGAAAATTCGGTGGTCCAACAATACCAGATTTAGCTTTCGGAATAATTTTTTTCCAAACGATCTTGTACGGATTTCGTCCTAACGTACATACCTGTCAAAACACCTCTGATTGTGAGCACCTGCGTGTACATAATTATTAGGAGCAGAGACTCGAAGTTGATTTTATGCTGTGCTCACCCCAATGCACTTCTGGGCACATGATTTACTCTGTACATTACCTCTTTGCGGTGAGGCAGTGTGAAGGAACGAAAAGAACGAAAATCCACGACCTGGATACCTATTTTTGAAAATGTTGGTGTGTGGCTTGTAGTACAAGGTTGGAGCAAGACTTATTTTTGCCCCACTAAGGTGTGGCAAGCTGTTTCTTCTGTAGAATAGCTAAAACGATTGCCAGTTATTTAGCCAACCAAATGCCACGCGGGTGTTTGTCTCGTGGACCTCGAACTTGAGTAATTAAACTTTATCAAAAAGTACAACTACACTTGAAGGTACAAGTAAATGCGAAACAAACATAAGTTATTAAAATGAATTGTGAACGAAGAAATATGCAAACTCTAAGCCAGTGTTTCCTGTGGTGGTTCTTCAAAGCTATCATGGACATTTTGTACTGCTAAAACAACTCAACTAAAGACAAATATAGCTCATGTCCGTGATATAGAGACAAATAGAAGGGGTTAAACAGCAAATGAAGTGACAGAAATATAGGATAAAGGAAGATCCCGATGGGCTCACAGTGTAATCTCACGACCAATCTTCACGAACGGCAAACGGCAATATACAGTCCTTCTCGAAAAGACACACAGATTCCGTGACTGCAGGATCGCGGCGGGACCTGGACGAGGGATGCGGAGAGAAAAACTCCGAATGAGGGCCAAGTATTAGGTCCCGCCGCGATGTTGCAGTTTCGACGCGATAAAACCGCACGAGCAACTGTCTACAGTGGGCGTCAATGGCGGTGACCCGTCTACGGTCTCGAAAAGCAAGCGGCGCGACCGCGCCGCTCACGCTAGAATTGTCACCGCAGTGGCGTATCTGGTTTTCTTGATAGTAGTTTATCACATTTGATGATAACTAATAAGAAGACTAACTGAGTGTCAAGAAAACCCCGTAATTTGATGTCTCGGAGGGAATTCTCGCTCGAGCGGCGCAGTTGCACTGCGTTCTTTTCGAGGCCGCAGACGGTCCACCGCCATTGACGCCCACTGTACATATGTTTTCGACGACTGTACGAAATAGCGAGACAGCACATTCGTGGATGCGCAAGACATCATTAACATTAAGCTTATGAGAAGGCGAAAATTACAAGGGGCCGTAGTAATTGCGCCGTAACCGACGGGTATAGAGAAAGTTATGTCCTTAGACAACTGTCGGTTCCCTAAGATAACCGATTTATAACCAGGCTATAGCAACATTGCAGCCATGACTTGAACGAAATCCTTGTGGATCCATTCGTCTCTCAATCTTGTTTGCAAAATTCTGCTTGCGGGAGGAACCGAACGCGTGACAAACAGCACGTGAGACTGCAGTCATCGCACTGCCCACCGTGCAGGTAGACCTTCAATTACATAATGATGAAGGAAACCGAGTACATACACATCGCTGTTGTAAATATGGCTTGTACTAGTAGTGAGATAACTGATTCATAGAGGAAGTATTCATTAGAACATTGTCTTGAAAGTGAATCAATTCATTACTGAATATTGTATTGAAAGTGAATCAATCTTTTGTCATTTAGTGTGGTTTTTTCCATTTCTATGGCAGAACCGAGCATAACTAATGTGTTTGAACCTTTTTCACTACTTTGAGTGCGAACAAAAAAGTGAAGTACAAAAATGCAAAGCTTTGCCCATCTGCAGGATTCGAACCCCGCACTACCATCACAGTGGCCTATCGCGTTAACCACTCTGCCACATCTCACTCGCTGGAACGTCTCATGCACATCTCACTCGATGGGACGACTCATGAATACCCTCCATAGCCCAAAAACACAAACTAGTACAAACTAGTAAGTGGTATACTTAATGTGAAGCCTCGATATGCAGTGCCTCGAACACTGTTGATTTCATTTCAATATGCTGAATTCTAATTCAAGATGCGATAGGATCCGCTTCCGAAGCTGGTTCATTGTTTTGTTTTGATGAAAAAAAACCATGAGAAGTTTTCAAACAAAAACAATTCCCTCACATCCTTGGTCCTTTGGAGCATCAGATTCACAGCTATAAAACAGAGTTGGATGAGCATTCGTTTTGCGCGCGCAAAGCGTAAAAGTGGAGCAAATGGAGATCCCGGTTATTAAAAAGTCCTCTCGAGGACTTTTTAATAACCGGGATCTCCATTTGCCTGCGTCTATGATATCTGCGCGTTCTCTGCGCGCACTCTAGCAATATCGATATGGCAGTGCCAGTGCGATCTGCTCAACCGATAGTTTCGGAGCGCCCGAGACCAGGATCCAAGCCGTGGTATAACCTGCTGGTTATATCACGATTATCGGAACTAAGTTAATGGCTTGATTCTTCACACTATATTGAGCTCACAACGGTTCCAGGTTATGGAGTGTACAACTGCCGGTTTAACTTTCTGGTTAACCGGCAGTTATAGTGCAATTACTACGGCCCAGGTTTGTTACAATGTCTAGATTGAATACAGAACAGAAACAGGGTTTGGATACGTGTTGATATGGGAGCCTAGTTTTTATCAGGTAATAACTAGACGATTTCCGCAAACTTATGTTATTGTCCAGGGCACGACCACACTCGCCTAGTATATTCTTAAGTTCATCACCTGCAGGTTGGCGTCATATGGAAACAATGTCACAATCTATTCAATGGTTCGCAAGTCTCTTGGACCACTGGGAAGAGGAGTGCACAACCTTGAATGTGTTCTTTCTGGTGAGTCAATGACCATAATATTCTGATATTAGTGGACGCATTCAAAGACAGCACCGACGAAAATTTTTGTCATCGAGATTTTGGCGCAATCTTTAGTCTTCGACTACGGTGAGCACAAATGTATCGGTACGTATTGTCAAAACTTCTGAAAAGACGATTTCTAAATGTCTTTATTTCGCTGAGTTAGATCGGAATGGTCAAGTTGAGCAGAACGCATCCGACCAAAAAGTCGATAATGCTGCCTCTATCGTCACTTTTTTTGACGATATTGGGTATTTACCCGGATTTGCAGGTAAATACGCAAATTCGTCAAAAAAAGAAAACAGCATGCAAAAGCAAAAGCTTTTGAGAAAAGAAAACGGTAGTAGAAAAAGGGAAGACTGAAAGTCGCACAGATGTATCTGTGGAGCAAAAACAGAAAATGTAAGGCAAAGGACAAGAAGAAACATTGCTACTTCACAAACTTCACATCTTCACATGTACTTCACAAATAGAGAGAACAATTAAGTGATACGAGTCGGAACGGGGTAAAGAACTCTCGAGGAGTGAAAATAGGAAGTTTTCCAGACAATTATGATCAGAATTGCAAAAGAACTGCGGCGAAAAGAGCGCGGAAAAGGTTTTTCATAGGAAAAAACTGACAAGGGAAGGATACTAGGGGGATCCAGCCTATCCTAATAATATGTCCACAATCATACACAGTTTCTGACGCTGATTACAAGTCTGCACTCCTCACTTGCTGCGGGGTTCCTTGTTTTGAGTTATTGCGATTTTTTTCCTGTTTTTTGCTGTGAAAAACGAGGCTTGTGGTACGCCTGGTTGAGAAAGACAGTAGGAGAGATTCCAGAGGGAAAGAAAAAGAAGGGTGGGTGAAAATGGCGATGAAAAAGGTAGGCAATATAGAAAAATTCTCGAATATCGTATAGAAAGGGGCTTTGTAGAGGTTGATAAAAGAGCGTCGACTACACCGGCTGTGGTGCAGTGGCGAATGTCTCGCTCATCAAGAAGGAGGTGAAGGGTTCCTATCCTATGAGGAGCAGTTTTTTGCACTTTTCATTCACTACTGTATTTCGTCGAAATAAGATCCCGAATATTGCCAGGCCATCTTCTTTTCCTGCAATCAGGTATTACAGAATTTTGAGGACAAATTGTGCGAATTTTTCATTGGTTGATTTTTGCAGCACTTCGAGGGGCACCTGCTCAAGCCTCTTTCTGCTAGAAAAACGAAGCGTAGAATTCCATGGACACATTTGGTAGGATGATGCACAATGTGCAGAATGCCAAGCTCTTTGCACATTGCCCTTGCGAAAACCGAGTTCCTCTTTATTGGCTGACCACTTCGCGAAAAACTGCTTTGTTTGAACCACTCCGTATAATCTTAGCACATGAAGACGCCAAACATAAATTTTTTTACTCCAAAACCCGTAAAAGATTTCCATATAGCCCCTGGGAAAATTTGGTTTTGATAATTTTTCACAAATGCTTTTTAACACTTGAGAATGCGAATCATAAAAAGGAAGCTAATATGACAGTACTGAAAGTTTCTGTAGATGAAATTTCACATCAAATAGGAAAATGCAAAAATGTCTTGCTCACCCAGAAACGAACCACGGGACATTAAGCTCTGGAACGAGACGCTCACCACTGCACCACAAATCCCCTCAACCAGACGCTTTAGACATCTTTGAAAAGTGTCGGGTAGCAGAGCTGTGCAGAAAAACCGCTGTTACTCTTCGTAGAGGGCACCGCAGCAGATAGGGGAACTAGATTCTCAATCAGCATCAAAAACTGCATCTGATGACCTACATCTCATTACGAATTGCTGGATCCCTCTTGTATTCTTCCCTGGTGAGTGAAGGCAGACGAAAACAGCTGAATTGTCAAGTGTCTCTCCTCTACGTTTGCATAGCAGTACAACTCGTACCAGCAGGCTGGTTCGAACTGTTGCAGTGGAGTTCTACAGGGCGGTCCACATGAAGTGTGATTTTTGGACATTTTTATTGCCTTTTTGTGCTTTTTCATTGTGTTATTCGTTTCTGCCGCGTTTTTTAGCCCTATAGAAACTATTCTTATTCTCTGTTCTCAGAAAAAGATGGTATCGCTTGCGTATCACACGGCAGTAGTTGCCATGCGCAAACGCGGGTCGTCAGTTTCCGAGATCTCGAAGATGCTCAAACTACACCGGGAGCAAGTATTTCGGGTCATAGTCCGTTTCGGAGAAGCTGGAGGGATTGAAAGTCGTCCGAGAGGGAGACCTGATCGAACTGCGAGGACCCCTACCTGTCGAAACGCCGTCAAAAGCAAACTGCGCCGAGATCCTGAAAGAAGCATTAGACAGTTGGCCAAGAATCACAAAATAAGCCGTTCAACAATGCGAAGATTGATCAGAGATGATTTCGAGTTGTATCCTACAAATTCGACAAAGGACAACGCCTCACAGGCGAAATGAAGTCCTCCAGATTGGATAAATGCAGGAAGGTGATGACCCTTGCACGCGGTGACAAGCTCGGCCGAATTCTTTCCAAGGACGAGAGGATATTCACTTCGGAATGCGCAGAATCAGCGGGCACTTTTGTCGAAGGGATCTTCAAGAACCGTCAACCTTGAAAAAACTCTTTTCTGACAATGCGTGATGGTGTGGGGTGGAATATCGGATTTGGGCAAGGCTAAGCTGGTTTTTGTCCAACAAGGAGTTGAAATTTATGTCGAACTTCATTTGAAACAGATCCTGGAGTATGCGGTGATTCTTTGGACCGAATAGAATGCTATGGATATCATGTGGGCCTTCCACAAAGATCGAGCACCTGTTCACGGTGAAAAGAAGGCACTGGAGTGCTGTGGGACCAATCTTCCGTGTTCCTGGACGAAGGATGTTTGGCCATCAAACTCACCCGATCTCAGCCATCTGGATTCCGCTGTCTAACCTCTTGGAGCATAAAGTCTGCTCTTTCCGACACATATCATTAGATCCGCTGGAGACAGCCCAGGTGGTTGCTTGAGACCGAATTTTGCCGGAAATAGTAGCGCGCATTTTCCGAATTTGTGGAAGAGATCGGATGCTCGTATCAAAGCTAAAGGAGGTCATTTCGAATGTGATCTGAGATATGTTACAGAGAATTTTTTTGGCATCTAAATAAATGGAAATAGTTCTCATTGGATTCGACTTACGTAAAGTTATGGGTAGTTTTTCCCGTCACACTTCATGTGGGCCACCCTGTACTTGTCATATCTCGCGTAAGGCGTGGTTCCGTCAGCATTTTCTTCGCAGAATCGTCGGGACTATGCTTGAGATTCGAAAACTTCGAAACGCTAGGAGATGAACATTATCGTGGGTGCTGCCTTTAACAGCTGCGCATAGTTGCCTTCGTCTCAGTGATGGTAAACCCCTAGTTGTACGTATACGTCAATAAATAAGTGTTGGTTTTAAAGAACAAAAACTAATTATTTTCGTTTCGTTCCGACAAATAAGACCTTCTCCTGAACTCACAATAGTGGAGGAAGATCTCAACGAAATAACCGTATGAAAAGAGCTACCTTTCTCACTTACCGTGTCCCTCCTTCTTTCCTCCTTCGTCCATTAATACGTTAGCATTGTATAATACAATGAATATGATAATCTCCCTATACATATTCTAGCTGACCAGAAAACGGACGACACGATGAGTGTGGACAAGGTGTTTTGGTTTCTCGAAATGGCGCCGGAGATGTTCGAGTCACCTCATAGCATCGGTTTCCAGTATTTTGAGTTTTGTCTCGACAACGGTTTGCCTCCACCTCCATTACTTTTCAAATATTTTCGATGTGACCATCTGATTCAGAGATATTTAAAAGAATAATGAGGACATCTTTCGATTTGGTAATTCTGGACGAGATGTTCTCGACTGCTCAAGGATCGATTGCTCTCAGATTGCGGCAGAAATTTGGTTCCAAAATAGCTACGTTCACAACCACAGGTGAGCATTTTATGTCTCATACAGCCGGTAGAGGGTGCAACATTTTTGTGGTAAAAAGGGTCGCAGTAGGTCAAGGCCTCACAAAACACCCAATACCTTCAGATTTCCTTCACCAGCTCAGGAATTCCTGAAAAAAAATTGTGGACAAATTCTTGAGAAATCTGTTAGTAAACAATAAAAGTGTTTCTTCATTCGAGTAGATATATGTATGTAGGTTCCAATGATCCGGACCTGCTCTCACGCGCCACGACGCAATATCGGTCAAGCATAGAACGGTAATATTGATGAGGTTTGAGGGTAAGCAGACCATCCGACAGCCAAAGCGTAGATGGCAAGACGAGTGTTCATAGCGGCGGCGCGCTCCACACATTAGTTATTCATCGTCAAATCTACTAATTCTTTACTGCTTGCAGATCTATCGAGCGCATTCAGTATGCATCGCGGGATTTCTCGTAATCCAGTGATAAGCCCCAAGTGAGACGGTTATACATTTTGAGGGAGAATGTGTATTTCTTTTCTGTATTTCAATTGTAATTTCTCAGCTACTACACAAAGGGATACGATATGCAGAGCTTCGACGTCGGCGATTTCTGGGGTCGCCTGAAGACGATGCGTGACGTCATCGCAGAGCAGGTACATAGGCTAAACAAGTACTCCTATCAACAAGAGTTTTACATGCCATGACCAATGACTAAACTCTTGCGAACTTTCTATGGATTTCTATATTGCTCTGAATTTCAATCTGCAGTTACTTCTAGTATATCATCAACATCGCTGCAAACAGATGGCTAATGAAGGCTGGCGAACTACTAAACACGACCAGCTCATACAGAGAGCTTTTCGAGGTATATCACTATTTTTAGACATAATCTAATTATTTATTGGTTTCTTGATGCAGACTTCCTATGGCACCTTTATGGATTTCCCATCACGCTACGCCTATCCTGCTTCATATTGTAGCAGTATTATCCATGTTGGAGAGCACTGTCAAGGTGAGAACAGAAACACTCACCCATTTCCATGAGTTCTCAAATATATGAGTGTTTTCAAAGAGCCGAATGAGCTTCCTCCCGACTTGCGGAAGTTTGTTGAAGATCCGAACTCGAAAGGGACCATCTACATCGCATTCGGTTCCATCGTGAACTGGCGCGTTTCCCCTCCAGAAGTGCGCTCTGCAACTTTTGAGACACATTAACTTCTGGAAATGACAACGAGCAATATTTTAGGTGATAGCAATATTTCTCAACGTTCTGAACTCACTGACCAGCTACAGGATTATATTCAGCTATGGTGGACCAGAGGTGAATAGACAGCCATATTTTTTTTAAAAATATTTCCTCCATATCACACTGCAGTTGTGAAGATGTACGTATGTGACGGATCTCCACACTGTTTCGTACATTCTATAATACATTCATTTTGAAGGATCCATGAAGCCAGTCTCGCTGGAAAGGATAGGGGCATGGAGGGGGGACAGGGGTTGGTCGAATCACTCGCCCGCTATAGGGGCCGCATGCATAATTGGGATTACTGGACTACTCAGATAAATATAGATAGATAGATAGATGGATTACTCTCTACCCCCCCCCCC
>JARK01001361.1:1726994-1740931 GCA_000688135.1 Ancylostoma ceylanicum | reverse complement strand
CCAGGTTCCCCCAACGGGAATTAATGACGCTCCTACTGTCTTCATTTGGATCCAATGAATCTGTCTAATTGTGTATTTGTGGAGGAGAATATGAGGAATAAAAATAACATGTACTCAGGATCTCTAGCACGCGAAATCAGACAAGCTGGCTGAAATTTAATGAGGACTACTTGCGGCGCAACGTGTGTTTTGTGACAGTAAAGATGAAGACCTACATCAAAGTCAAAGGAGGTCACTCAGGAAATTTTTTGTGAAATTGATTAATCATGTATTTGTGTACCAGAAGCAATGCCAGACTCAAAGTAATTGTGGCTCACAGAAGAAAAAATGTTGTTTTTCTCGGCGCCAATACTTTTCAGCCACCCTGTATATTAACTTGCTCTAAAATTTCACTGCAATAGCTGATTCGTAAGTGGTTCGGGCCGGAAACTTTTTGATACCCTTGTATGAACGTTCGTTCTTCCCCGACAATCAGTACGCTGTTCATCAAACAGCGAGCCAACACCGTGGTTATGCATTTTTTGCCGAAATTTTGCGCGATTGGCCATTCGTGGTGCTGATCACAAATTCTCTATCGATTTTATACAGCAATGTCCTCCTTGTAGAGCTATGGTGGGTGCATATATGTATGTATGTAGAAACTGAACGTGTATACTGTACAGGCCAGTTTTTATACATTTTTTGCAATGACCGTCAGCAGAAACGAAGAACGGGTTCGATATCAGCAACATCCACTTCACATCATAAGGTAAATACCATTGCGAAATGCAACGGACATATGTTACTCCTCCTCACAAATTAAGACAGATGACTTGTAAAACACGTGATATGGAACACGTGACTCCTCGTCAAGAAAAAAGTGTAACCTTTTTCAAAATAGATTATTTCGTACCAAGCGAGATATGAGCAAATTGAAAAGGTCATTTTCAAGACGAGAATCTCACCTGACATGATAGAAAATTGCGCAGAGTTGGAAAAGATTGTATAAGTTGCTTATACAATTACCTAAACAGAAGGAAGGGAACTGTTTGCGTAAACTTAGTGATGTTGTGCAGTTTTTTACGGCAGCAGACTTTGTTGTGTTTTCATCATTCATGGGAAAGAAAGGAGGAAGTGAAATGTTGTGTGAAAATATGATACAGGAACTGGAAAACCGCAGAAAGCTTCGGAAATTGATGCGTGGCAAATCGAGAATCTCCAAGCAACTGGTGGTTGAGAGCTTGGAATACGTCAGAATAGTGTAGGATATTCCGTTTTGTACCAAAACCCCGCTCCTTTTGCAAACAAAACCCACTTGCTACATTGTCAGAGGAAGGAGGAAGGGGGATGTGATAGAATGGTCTCGGCTTCACCTGAAAAACTTCCTATCTATTTGGAAATAAGAACATATCCTAGGAAGTGGAGATGTCAAAAATCACTGGGTTGGAGAAAAACAAAGTTGCTGAAGACTGAAAAATTCCGTCTATGCATGACAAGATTCAAGACGGCACCATGGGACAACGAGGGAAACCTGAGCGCAAATCCAAGCACTAGACCTCGGAAGGGCTATTTTGATGTGAACGTGGATGGCTATCAAATTTCCTAGAGATGAAAAAGCCTCTCAGTCCGGGTCCCTGTTAAATAATATACAATTTCATCTGCCCCTGATTTCCACTCATTGCATGACACCTATGATCTTGCATATTTCCTACAGTCCTTCTCAAAAAGGTAGGCGAATTGCGCGTGCGGTTTCTTAGCGTCGCGGCTGCAGAATCGCGGCGGGACCTACTCGACCCTCTCACTTAGAGCATGCTCTTTCCGCACCCCTCTTTCAAGTTCCGCCGCGATGGTGCAGTTGAGCAATCAGTCTATCTTTTTGAGAAGGACTGTACCTATTTGTATCAGACATCGACTAAAAGCGAAATTCGATTGATTTGGCTCCGCTCTGCTAAATATTCTCTACAGCCTAATCTTTCTGCACTACCTCCTCAGAAGGATAGAAAATTTAAGCAGTGAAAAGCAAAAAACTCCTTCTTTTTCATTTTTTGAAGCATGTTGTCGGGTATACCTTCATAACACTGCATACTTTTATAAGTAGAAGAACGTGCTTCCACACAAGGATTAAAACAAGCGAAGTAGCCTGATACGAGTGAGGTGAGAAAAATAATAAAAGGGAATATAATAGAGTTCTGATAGCTTTATTTTTGAATAGGCATTTGGGACATCCGTTGAATCATCTCAAAAACTCGATGTTCTAAATGACTGTACGACACTGTAATAATCAGAGTTCTCACAGTTGATGGATAGTCAAGGATGGAAATTTAGGAATGTTCTAGGAAAGAATTTATGGAAAGATAACCAACCAAATCGGGCATGGTAAACATTATTGGTCCCATTGCAGTACGTAATGCCAGGACACGCAAGACGTGTCAGTTTTTAGCCATGGCTCGGAAGCATCATTGAGATCACCCAGTGGAAAAGTATCAGCACACGGGTTAGAGATGGGTAAATATGTGTAATGTCTACACGTTTACCCCGATAATCTCAATGATGCATGCGGCCCCAGATTTTGCTCAGTTGTGGGTTCATAGCTTCTCCCACTTAGAACTATGTAGCAGTTAGAAGGAGTAAAATTTAGATACTCGCTTTTTGTAAGTTCAAAAAGTGAAAGGATTTAAGAATTAGCATGGTGCTCATGCGAAGTCAATTTGGAAAGGGAAGAATTCCTTTGAAAATGAAATGAATAATTTCCAGATTAGTATTTAAGACAATTATCACATTGGAAAGGTTCAAGTTCCAATACAGTAAAATATGCTTCACAGTTCCAATACAGTAAAATATACATCTGACGTCTAGTATCGTCGGTGTAAAAAAAACCTGGCAAGGTCAAAATTCAGAAGGAATGATAAATAAGGATCTGAGTAAGAAAAGTGAAGAAAGACAACGAAGGCGACATCGGCGCTGGTTGTTTCTACAGAAGGTCGTTCGTTGACTTCATTGACCACGCATAGAAATACATAGTCGGTGAAGTCAGAACATTCAAAGACAATAGGTAGGAACTGGGCAGGGTAGAGGACACCAGCGTTGCTTGGTTTGCTGTTCCCTAGCTAACAACTAAGAAACTTGGCCATTCCTCTGTAGCTCACAATAAGTTTGTGAGAAAAAAATTCATATTTTCACACTAGAACTAATCCTAGAGATTTCTCAGGAGATTGTTCTCAGAGTGCAAGGAAAATTAGTACATGTGAGAACTGTGGGTATTCTCGGCTGTACAATTGTCATGGAAGTGCTGTTCCGTATTTATAGTCCTCGGAAATCCGGAATTCCGCAGCTGCGGTGTCGCTGCAGGACCTAGACGAGAGATGCGGTAAGAGCACGCCCTAAGTGAGAGGGTCGAGCAGGTCCCGTTGCGATCCTGCGGTCTCTACGCTCAGAAAGCGAGCACAGAATCCGTGCATAGACTGCAACCTATGAAAGGGTTGAACTAGTCGAATGCTACATATCTGAGTAATCATCTGAATGGTCGAGTACAGGTGGTAACTTATTGAATAATACCCGGTGAAACCATTGGTCGAATAGGTAAACACTTCAGCAGTGAGATTCCTGCTAGTGCTGGCGCCGACATTAGCAGCCGAGAATAACGAGGAGAACAAAGAAGCCCAAAGAGCTGCTTCAGTATTCATAGAGTCGGCTAATCGCATAAGAAAAACTCAATTTGCATTTGGAATCCCGGCGCGGCGCGAAAGTCACCTGGCCGTCGTGGCCGAGGCTTTGTTGTCGCGGAAGAAAGCAGCTGGATCGCAGTGGTGAGTGCTTTGTTTTAGTAGGTGAGGGAACCGAGTGTCCGGCGACGTGCTTAATTTAATGAGATTCCCAGCAAAGATAGCTGATTTGATGGAAACGATGCCGGCAAGCACTGATTAATGACGAGGTCTCGCGACTACTCGGTGCAAGCCGGCTGCGAGTTCTTGCAGCGTTTTTTTCGCGACGAGGTGAAGAAAGTCTCCGGAGACGGCGGCTTCACTACAAATCATGTTTTTCTCTTAGTCACTCAGCAGATTAATGTGTCTCTCTGGAATTCAGCTAATTTATGGCTTCTGGAAAATGTGATGTATGCAAACAAGTGTAAATAAAAGAAAAATAGTTTCTAGATGAAAAAACTCCAGAAAAAAATTCGTACATTGAGGAAATGAATAGCAAGGTCTCCGCTGAAGCAGGAACAATTCTATACGAACTGATAGTTCATGCGATAGGTTAATCCTTTGCATTATCCGTCTATATTTCCAAGAAAGACTATGAATGTGGAATCGCGCTTCCATGGCTACTAGCCAGCCGAGAATATCCACAATTCTCAAATGTACTAATTTTCCTTGCACTTGGATCCCATTCAGCGTGGAAAAATTGATGAACTCGATTCATTCATAAGTCTCATTCAATTAATCCAATCGAATGGCATGCGGCTGTATCAGTAAGGGCAGTTTATACTAGATACCGCAACAGTCGCGCGTCAGTGGTGTGCACCTGTTCGCGACGGACTTTGTCCATGAAGACCGGTCAATGCGGCATGCAAACCTGGCTGAAAACGCCGCATAACCGCCTCAAGGTCAAAACGCGCCGCGTCTGGGCTGCGTTCCGACAGCGACTGGGCCCATTCTTCATCATAGACGCATGCGTGTCGATCGCACCACCTAGTATGAATTTCCCTATAGACTCCACTCGTAGCCCTGACGCAGCTCAGACGCACGCGTCTGCGACCTCCCGTTGGCAACGCTTTTGTTTCATCGGGGATGTACTTTCTACGTTGAACAGTTTTCATGGAAAATCCTCCACAAATAGATGCGTGCGTCTTACGTGCGTCTCTGCTTCCACTGTCAAGCCCACCCACTCGCATTTCACTGGATGATTGGACATGCAAGAGCAGGCAGCAAAAGGGGTAAACTAGGATAGGTCCGGTGTACGAATCATTGCATGGGGCGTAGCGAGCGTCCTGTGGGCCTCGACCACTGAATTCTGCTGGATAAGAGCAAGGGGCGGAGACTTTACAGGTTGCGTTGGCAGTGTTGTTTTGGTAGGCAGAATGTGATTCCACTCTGAGCTGGACAACCCTCAGGGGTTTACCATTCTGTTTATCGGGTCGATGGGTTATCCATTTGATAAGCGGGGCGAACAGCAAAATCGTTGTTTGGGAAAATAATTTCAGAAAGGCAGTTCCTTCCTTTTTTTAGATTACGTTCATTTCCATATTTAACGTTTCTTTTTCATTTTCTGGTTGCATTGAGGGGAGAATTTAGGTTTTTCCAATAGTATTTTGCATACAAATATGAGCCAGGCCTTGGCATCAACTCGAATGGAAGCTGGTCCGACTCGGAATGAGAGTACTAGCAGACAGAACGGAAGATAAAGACATTCGAAGTTAATCCTGAATCAAGAGAACGGCATGAGTAATGGCGGAAAGAACGGGCGCTAATGGCCTGTCCGAAGCGCAGCGAGACCATAGATCTTTTTAAATCCTCAGTACTCGCTTATGCGATCAAATGAGAACGCAATAAAAGGAATGGCAGTAGGTGAAGGAGGTACGCCGTTCCCATCACCGCTCAGTGGAGACTATAGAAAATTCTCATTGGTTCCGCGAAAATGGCGGGGAATCCATGATTAATGCTGTTCTCGTTGAGTGATTCATGCTGCAGCGGAAAGCGTCGTAAAATAGATGAAAATTTGAGCGTGGAATGGACCAAAATTAAGGGTTTGAAGCCCACCTAGTTCGCATTTGACTTGATCAGCCTTTTTGAATAGCCGATTATTAAAAAAATCCGGTTCCTTGGCATTCCAAACAATCGATAATTTGAATGGCTCGAAATTCGACTCATTCGGATCACCAGCTCGCCAGAGTCTGTCGCGCCGTGCTCGGCTCTGTCTGTGGCCGGGTCCCGCCGCGAGCATTGCAGCACTGTGGTTCACACGTCATTGCCGCGTGCGGACGGTTGCGGCGCGGACGATTTCCAAATTCAGTCTCCGCTGTGCGGTGACGTCGGACGGTCGGTTCTCCTTGTGCTCTCGTATCGTATTCGTATTGTTGCTCGCCGCAGTATTATTAACAGGAACCTCGGGTCCTCCTCCGGCTTACCATGCCATGCTCCGCGTTAAATACCAGTTACCATCCACCATTATCTGAGCTGGCCCTACCATCATCGCTGTACCATACTCACTACCATCGTATTGATTGATATGATATGGTATAATGCCATTGAACCATATATCGTATCGTGTTATGTTGTGTATGTATTATGTTGCATCATCACCATACCAGCTACCACAGGTTGGGCGGAACTGGGGTTAGGGGCGCGACGTAGGGACCTTGTGAGGGAGACGGGAAGACGGGAACCGGGATTCTAGGTTCCCGTCAGGTACGTCTGTGGGGATAGGCTGCCATTAGGTATGTAATAAGCGCACTCTCCACGGACACGGCCAGTTGTGCTTGGGGTCTAACTTGAGGCATTGAACCGCCAGCGAACCCTAGGGCACGACAGATTTCGACATGGAAAGTGAACTCGTAGAGTATTGCTTCGTAGTCCATGAACAGAACGTGTGTGGAACTGAGGCTCGGATATATGTCTAACTCGTCTCGTATAAAATGGATAATGAAGCAGAAACGAGCTCTCTCGAATATGCCATGGTGATCAGGTGGTTGCAACATACCGCTTTTGAATGAAATTTCGAATATATGTGAGCATCCAAGGATGATTCATGGTTATATCAATCATTTCGATAAAGGTGGAGCACTCGTGAGGTTCAACCCCTCACGTGCTGTGTTCGTCCCCTCACGTGGAATAGTCAAAACGTTTCGTGATGGAGGTGAATTTCAAAATTGAACGAGTAGAAATCGATGCGCAGGGGGGAGAGGGTTGAACACAGCACGTCCGGCTGTAGAAATCAGTACGCGAAAGGTGGAATACAGTTTGTACAGCACTAGCAGCACGTCGCCTGCTGCATCGGAATGGGCGGGCTCACAAGTTTCGTGCTGGTTTCGAACCTTCGAGTACATGGGCATATTCCCAGTCTTCAGCTAGTTTATTTCAAGGACTATGCCTGCAGATAGCGAGTGGAGGTGAGGGAAGGGGGAACAGTGTGGGTGATGAACGTGCCGTAGTGTATGTATGTACTAATACCGCAAAGAAGAACGTCTCGCTTTGTGGATCCAAGCGAAAAAGCCGAAAATAAACTGCAAAGAAGAATGCCTCTCAACGACACGAGAACTCGCTCCATATCTTGAACTGCTGTTCTGATCCGAAGAAGGCGGTCAAGTCGTTCGCTTGCGTGGACAGCTAGCAGTCGTTAGCGTCGTAACATCACTACCGTCACATAAAAAAGGTGAGCATTGGTCTGTGAGCTAGACCAATTTAAAAAAAAAACAGGCACTGAGTTTTGTTCGCATATTCTGGAGAGATTTGATCCAATAGTTGGCTTGTCGGATCCCCCATTTCAGGCTTTGAAGACGGCAATCTGCCGAAACGCTAGCCGACATAAATTTGTTCCCAGCCTCGGGTATAGCTCAAATAAGAACTAAAATATGTACTAATACATGATGCATACTATACTACTGCATTCATAATCGATGCTCCACTATGGTAACCACAATGCAACAAAACAAGGAGTGGTTGACACACGGAGACCAGAGACTCGCTGACACGATTTCCGCCGACTGACGTTCGCGAATCACTCAAGTGGTCGTGGCTCGTGGCTCGAACGAACGGAGGAAATGCTTTCACGAGAAGAAGACGTATGGCTCAGGCGGCGATATTTCTCCCACCAGACGCATATTGGACGAGTGAAAAATGACAACCCGACGTCTTCGCAGCTTATTCCTGCAAGCATCCGCTGAACGAGTTGGGATAGGCCATGGATACGGGTACCACAAATAACTTGTTAATCCTATACAGGGCGTACACTAAGAGTGTCGTAGAAGTCATGTTTAGATAGAAGAATGAGATGTTTTCATTGCAGTTTGTGGATGATCGTTAACGTCTAACACATGAAATTGTAGCAAGACATTAGCAGCCTAGCAACATGCAGGAAACAGAAAATCACATCTGCAAATTTGAACATATGACGAAGCGTTGATGTCGGATGCGCCTCAGGAAAGCCGGATATCTAAAATTGTCCATCAGTCATCCTTGTTTTTGCATCCTGTGGCAGAAATTTCCAGAATAAAGCGCACAGGAAATATTGACGTCTCCAGTTTGAATTGGCCTGAGCCGGATTGAATTCAGGAGTTCCTTATATTTTGCCGGCTTCCACCAGAATTTTGTAGCGAGAATCCGAACAACTGAAGTTTTGGAACTAAAAAAAAACAAGAGAAAAAGGAACTTGTCAGCAATTCTCATGGGAAAATCTCTTAGAGGAAATTTGCTGGTCAAAGTATGCAGAAAAAGACGCATGTGCGTGTCTCTTTTCGTTATTTTATTTCCCTTTTAGGCTGAAAGCCAACTGGGAGCAATTTGTACTTTGCACGAACAGAAACAAGTGGCACTTTTTCAGCCTCAAAGTCGATGACACATGTGAAAGCATTTAGGCTTTCCAAGCGGAATACATACGTGAGGACCTAAAATTGGTTTGACCCTGAAGTTGAAATATAGTAATAACACTGAATAATAGACCTAAAAATTCCGTTTCAGGGCGAGCAAGGTGAAAGAGGAAAACAACGTCATAAGATAGCGGAGCTGCTCTCATGAGCCCAGAAATAGGACTTTGGTACCAGTGAGAACGTCTACGCTCTGCGGAAAAGGTGCTAGAAAAAGGGAGGCGTTTTAGAACAATGAAACACACTGTACGTACGCTTCACTCAAGGAACTTGTCCACTTCAACACTGCCGGGGAAGTCCCGAATCCATCCGTCCGGGGATAGTTCCACAAGAATCCTGATCTGTTTTTTTTGCAGATTCTCCAAAAAAATTTAAACCCACACTCTTAGCCTAACAAAGTCCTTCTCTATAGAAGGTAACTCATAGCGAAACCCTCTCCCCACTGACAATTTGTCATCATAGCAGACCAGCAGCCATGTCACGCCAGGACGTCGTGAATTATGAGGCGTTGAAGTAGCAGTGCGAAGGGGATGGGAGGAACAGTGGGGCACTGATAATTAAAAATGAATGAAAATGACAGAAAATATATGGAAATGCCAGGAGGACTATGAAATGCTGTCATGCAACAGCTGAAGAAGAGCGAGAGATCTGCAGTTGCTTCTTTCAGAACTCCGGGAGCAACTTGTCAACCTCTTTCGCCCTGAAACAACTTGCAGACAACCTTTTGACCAGCAATTCGTTGTCGACAAGATTGACGTCACCATTTTCTCTAGAAAATTGGTTGTCAGCAATCTTTTCTTCCAATAACTTGCTAGCAAGGAAGAGCTAAAACAAGTTATCGACTATTTTTTCACGAGAACAACTTGCTATCAAGGTTTTTTTTGGTGCAGGGGTTGTCGGCAAGTTGTCGACATCCTTCCAGCTGGGCAACTTGTCGACAGAAAATCGAAGCAGTGAGCAGGCTAGTTTTCCCACCTGTGCAATGTACGATGCAACCTTTGAGGACATCTAGAACGTTTGACAAAACTGTCACCTTGACGGCAAATAAAGGTAAACCCATGTTCGCGACAAGCATTAACGGTCTACAAGTTGTTAGCAAGAGAAGGCAAATAAAAATTTCGGCCAATATTGTACGGCTGGAAAGCTTTCAGCTAAGGAGGCAAAAACAACAATTAACAACATGCCAGCAAGAGAGGGTAAGAGCAACTTCTCAGCAAGTTTTAAAGCAAACAAGTTTCAGATGCTTGCCAAAAGTTGTCAGCAAGTTGTTCTAGGGGTTCTGAGCTCTTCTTTTTTTTCTAGCACAATTATTGAAGCTAACGTTTCCTCCGAATCATTGTTAGCGCAGACTTTTCCTAAAATGGAAGGTGTTGCATCTTGTAAATAAGGCTTTGGGTGCTACTGCTAGTCGTTATCAAGTTCACAAGTTTTCCAACCACTTGACACTCCAAATCAATTGCAAAGCATTATTTGGCCACCTGGCGCCACGCAGGCCAACGCGGCGTGTCACTCTACTCTGGCTGTCTGACGCATCCCGCTGCCCAAAATTGGCCGCGTCGCGGCTTGGCATGCTGAGTCGTGTCGGCCTCGACAACTAGAATTTCTCATATTGATTGTGACATTCATGGCGGAGCAACGTCCATTTGGTACTGATTTTTTCGGAGAAATCCTTTTTTTTTGTGAAAGTTACTAAATTTTTTTTCCTTTTAGATGGAGTGAAAAATCAAATGAAAATATGTAAGGAGAGATCTGAAACTGGAAGCTAGAAAGAGAAGAAATTAGAGGCGACGAGTGTTTTGCAGATGAATTTCTTGACAGGTTCTAGGTTTTTCCTAACTCAAAATGGAGTAGAATCAGAGCGCTAATGGTGTTCTCTGTAAGGAAGGTAATGAAGTTTTTAAGGTTTTCCATTTTGAACCTTTCTTTTCTGAGCAACTATGCACGTTCTCACTGGAAAGACAAAGCTAAACAAGCGGTTGTTGTAGTATGACAACTTGGTAGAGGGCAAAAACGAGGCCGTGGACATTATTCATGAAAGGACTTCAAGGAGTCTCGTGGGAGTATGCGGACAATATCACGGTGAAAAATGGCGATGGGAACGCCAGCGTCGAGTCCATGCTTTGATGTACTTTTGGTACCGAGGCAGAGTAGTCCGTCGTTGACGCATGACAATTGTTGACTACAACGAGGTATACTAACATTCTTAATAGAACGGTTGATTCTGAATGGAAACATCTACAAACCGACCCATTTTGCGGGGTTTGACCCGGAAACCTGGAAAAAGGGTTTGCCAGCTACCCAACCAACGACTGTGGAGAAAGAGGAAGAAGTCCCGCTTTGAATATTAGCAACCTTGTGCAGCTTTTTCCTTTGCAACGTGACTACACCTGAGTGTTTGTGCTTTTTATTCATGTTCCCCTATCTTCTCCACAATCATTGCACCGTTTCTTCGTAGGGGGTCTTCGTGGATGTGGCTTTTCGCAGGGGCTTCGTTTTGATTCTGGCCCAGGCCTGGATGCATCATTGAGATTACCCAGGGTGAACGTGTTGACGCTCATGCTAACGATGTGCAAAGTTGTGTTGGTGTCGACACCTTTGCACTTACACTTACATTTATTTGCCGATCAATATTTTACAATATGCGGCACCTCATGAGATCGATCCATTGTTTTCCGTCATCACTCTCGTAATACTCTGCCAATTGCATGTTCCGAGTAACTTTGGAATTCATCGAGCCATCGCGTTCTCGGTCGACCGGGGGGACGTTTCAGAAGTGGTCGCCATTCTGCAAGTTCTTTCGATCACTTCACATCAGCTGATATGGCAAGTCTCCACGAGTAAGTCCATTTCCGTTCGATAGCGCTTGTCACTTCATCTTTGACCTTGGTGACTCCCCGTAACCATGCATTTGTTCTTGTAGCCAGAAGACGTGTTCCAACCATGCATCGTTCCATGCGTCTCTGGGCAGCTTCAAGCTTGTATCTGGCAGATTTTGTTCAAACCCATGTCTCTGCTCCGTATAACATCAATGGTAAGACGCACATGTTAAATAGGATCCGTTTCCATTTCATTTCGACTGTTCTGGATGACAGAAAGTTTTCTCAGCGTCGGAACCAATTCTATCCACCGACACCTTTACCCATTCTAATCTCAATGATGCATTCGTCCTCCGGAGATGGTCTCGTGCCGGAACTTGGTGTCCCCTGTTTGCATACCGACTCGACATTGCTGAAGGCCAATGTCGTCACAAACACGGGAACACCCAAATACCTGCTTTCATAGACTAGAAAAGATTGGTATAAGAATGGTTAGCATCGTATTTCGAAGGCCATATCAGTATCTCTGATAGAATGTTCATCTTGTAATCGTAACCACAAGGAGCGGATGTCTCCAGTGTCTTTTGCCTGCCCGAAAGTGAAGATCTCCAAACTGTCACTTTCACTTTTTAGACAAGGTTGGTTCTCAGGGGGAGGAGAAGCCCAAAAAGTATCAAAATCTTGAGGATAAAAATTTTATTTTGTGCTGTCTTTAGCTATCTAGCTCCTGAAACAATAGCTCTGCATGCACATAGAAATATTAGGATTCCTCCACCCGTATTTGCCCACCATTGCGTTTTGAAACTGCTGTGTACAATTTCTGCCCTTGTGGGCAAATACCATTATTTGATTGAAGAATGATCAATAGTGTTGGTCGTACTACCATACATACGAGGAGTTGAACAGTTTCAGGAATGACCACCGAGGAGTTGTTCTTTTTCAAAAATTTCCATGCGAAGCTGTAGGTGAATCCTTTGCATGAATTGGGTGTAACTATTGATTCGATCTGACAACTATTACGCTTCTGAGAAGTATACGAACAACTTCGACTGGACTCAGTTACGGACATTTGCAAAATTTAGGTGGCCATTAATTTTTTTCAACTGGGGGAGAGGAATCGCAGGTAAACCAGATACCACTCAGATGCTAATTTCGTAGGATAATCGACTTCATTTTCCAGCCGTAGTTACCAAGTCCTGAAAACCAAGCAGAGACGGACGAGAGCAAACAACGAGCAATGTGCAGAATGTCAAAAATAGTAGGCCACATCAGAAAAGGTGAATGATATCTTTGACAAGATTTTAAGAGATGGATTACAAATGCGCGCTAAACAAGAGAGTTTATTGCATCTTTTATGGGTGATCAATTTTTATTTCATCTCACGTACTCAATTTCGAAAAAAAAAACGTTTTTAGAAATGAGTGCCGCATTTGCTCAATCCCAACAAAACATAATGCAACATCAGAGTCGACCAATTATTTTGAATAGTTGAGTTGAATTTCATGCAAAAATTATGATTTAGAATTATAGAAAAAAATATTGAATATTAAAAATATTAAAAATTATAATTATGTTAAAGATTAAGCGCTACACTCTGATCACAAAAAATGCTACGAAAACTGTAAATGGACACGGAGAATGGGTTCTAAAAAAATAGCCGCTCACTTATATTGACCCAGTGACTCTTCTGACTTAATAGACAACAACATTTTATTGACATGGACAATCAAGAACAAAAAAAAACACTTAAAGACAGTGTGTCACTTCGTGGCAGTGCTCGAAAATCCCACATCAGTTGAACACATTCGAGCTGTTGAGCCCATAGATCTACATTTAATCTCGAAAAAAAGTCAAAAACCATGAAAAATACGCCATCCTTTGGCCGAGAATTTTGAAATTCTCGGGCACTGACGAGAGGCTCCATTTCGCTGCGAAAGCTTGCGGAGGGTGCGACATGGCTTTCCAACACGGCAATACTTGTTCATTCGATATCTGCTGTTGCTGAGGAGTTCATCCCGGTGTATAGTCCGGTAGCTCACACAAGGCGCCCTATCCAACTCTGTCCGCCAATTTCGTTTGCTTGACTTCTGAGGCTTAGCAAGTATCTGCAAGCGACATAAGCCGTTTTTCGGCATAAGTCGCCCCTATTTGTCTATAATTTTCTCCGGGGGCCCGTCCCGGACCCTGGTATGAAGCCCCCTTTGCTTTTCGGTCCTTTTACGAAGCCCAGCTTGACCCCGGAGGGACCTGTGCTGGGGCCTGTTCTAAGCCTACTTCATTATGTTTTGATGTAATTAGTGTCAGTCCTTCTATTTTGGCATGCTGCATCCATCTTCTTCGAAAGAAATTCCGTGGCGTTCTCCCATCGCTGGAAACAAGTGTGATCGTAGTTGCGGACAAAGTCGGGTTAGGCGCCCTGTGTGCGCTACCAGACCATACAATGAACCAGAGAAACCATCCGAAACTGATTTGAATTTTGGCATCAGAATAGAGTTTTTTTGCCGTTTTTCTAGATTTCAAGTACATCACTGGAATCAGCGCGTCGAATAGGACAAGATTACGTT
>JARK01001361.1:1705313-1725575 GCA_000688135.1 Ancylostoma ceylanicum | reverse complement strand
GGGGGGGGGCAGGTTAAAAGGCGGCCAGGGGGATTAGAGGATTTTTTGAACGGGTGGACGGGATTCGGGTGGCCAGGGAAGGGGGGGGGGTTGGCGGATCTGGGGTCAGGTGGTGGGTTGGTGATATCGTTGGTGAGCAATATATTGGAAGGTATAGTAACTGTAAGACAATGTAATACAACGTTTTATGCTCGAGTATTGATAACATCACATCAACATCACAAGGAAATAGGGTAAACATTTTAAAGACAACATTTTAAAGACAATCAGATCGCTTTTCCTGACGTAGAGTGGGACATCCGTTTGCAGTAGAGAGTGATATCAGACGTACTCATGCAGATCCTGTTGATTTCTCGTTGTCGCTCGGAATCTTTCATACATTGAGCAACCTTGATGCGTCTCTCTCTCTCTCTCTCTCTATCTTCTTTCCGAAGATGGCGTCCTTCTGTTGGAACCTGGTAAAACAAAAAGCTTGAATTGAAATTGAACTGACAGAATGGTATTCGTCCATCTTGTACCTGCTTTAGTCGTCGTAACTTGAAGTTGGCTCTCAAGTTGGAACGGTGCCAACGATGCAACATTGTTTTGGAGTCCGGAACTGCTTCAGTCCAACATGTTTCCGAAGGTGGCTGTAGCAAGATAACATATTATATAGCTGCCACAATGATTGGTTACACAGTGCAGTGCACTTGATGTTGCGCCATATCTGGCTGGCGTCGCTGTTTGAGTCATCTGTGTGCACAATTCCATGTGGTGTGAATTTCTAAGCTTCATCTATATGAACAGTGCCAGTGTAGTGGTACACGGGCGCGGTCTTTACGAATGCTAGGTTTGCTGGGTGAGATTTGTAAAGTGGGCGGAGCCTGGGCATCAGTGGTGACCTCTTCGTAGCTCCAGAGCAACTAAGGGAGCATCTAAGAAATGTAGGGCACGGGCTCAGAAACTGGGGCAATGTCCCACAGTTGCCCCACATTCTAGAGGCTGCTGTTCAAGAAGTCACGCATCCGATTACGTTGACGTCCCAAAGTTGACCACGACCTGGCACACTGCCTTAAGGCCTATATGCCGAGTTGACGGAGGGCATGGAGATCTGTCGCGACGACGGCAGTGTAGAATGCTCCGGTCCTTTTCCGCCTCAACGACGATAGCAGATCAAATACTCAGGCAACGATGTACTATTCAGGCATGAGACAGCGGGATATTTGACATGGGTTTTTTGAATGTCGTGAATGTCACGACAGCTTGGTCGGAATGGTAACGACATTTATTTTTTGCAGTTCTAAGGAAATGATGGAAGACCTATTTGAACTCAACATCAGCTGTATTTTCAGAAGCTCCAAGTGTGGTAATCCGAGTGGCAAACGCGGGTTTGACCAAGATGAAAGAATTGCTCTTTCATGTCAGCGTGACCGCTTAAGCGGATGTTATGGCTCAGCAATAAACTTATAATAATGAAATTCAAAATTTCACCTTATTCAATAATTCTTCTGTATTGGCTTACTCTCACTTCTATAATACTTATCTTTGAGGCTTAAAGGCAGCACCCACGGAAATCCTCACTTTTGAGGTGAGTCGCTCTCCGTGTGCTCGGTTGCCAGACAATCACAATGGTAACTTGAACACAGAAAAGAGCGGCTTATCTGTGGAGATACTGCCGTGGACACAGAGCCGAGCATGGCCATTTTGGTGTCCGCCACGCCAGTTAACGCTATTGATTTGGCATGCTACGAGTGGTCTAGCCTAGTGTATCATGTGTTATAAGCTATATTGTGTAGTGTAGGGAATGGAATACGCACCATCCACAAGAATTCGCGACGATGCGCGCGTATACCCTCAGCGGAAAACTCGCCCGCCCTGTGGACGCATGGGAAACAGCGCCTTCATTTCCCGTCTTCCGGCGTGTTTCACGCTGTTTCATCGCTGCCTATGAGTTCATTGTCCCTAAAAACCTTGAAATTCAGCGACATCTCCAACACAAAAATTTCCGTGGGTGCTGCCTTTAAAGTCTTTCCCTCCAAGAAAAGACTCCGATCAAGCGACTAGTCAATCGTGGCTTCATCAGGTCGTTCTGAGTACATCAAAGAATTCCGTCGCAGGGAGAGTCAAAAATTGAAAATAGATCGGACCACGAGTGTTGAGCTTCGAGGGATCATAGAATAAAATTCTGATTGAATCCGATTCTTATCGTTTTCGTTGTCATTACGGATAATTTTCAAACGCTGTCGTAATAACATGTACAGTGGGCGGCGATGACGGTGACCCTTCTGCGGCCTCGAAAAGCACGCAGCGCGACCGCGTCGCTCGAGCAGGAATCCCCTCTAGGATAACAAACTATGGGGTGTTCTTGCCAGTCAGTTAGTCTTCTTGTTAGGTAACATCAAATGTGATGAAAAAATACCGAGAAAACTTAGATTCGCCACTGCAGCGACGATTCCATGGTGAGCGGCGCGGTCGCATCGCGTTCTTCTCAGGGCCGTGGATGGGTCACCGCCATCGACGCCCACTGTAACTGTTTAAGTGACAACATTAACATGAAATGCTTAGCTTCACCACTTTACATGTTTGAAAGCTGAGCTAATTGGTATGCCATCAAAATGTTTCGCAATTTGAAATGAGATGGGCTGGATGGATTCAAAGCCCTTCAGAATCATACGTGTATACTCCCCGTCACTTCTCATACTCCCCGTCACTTCTCATATCCTTGCAAGCGTTTACAGATGATCTCTGTCACTAGTTGTACAGGCTCAGGAAACATGAAAACTGTGTTACGCATGAGATTAAAATATGCGAATCCCACGACTAAGACATACACGCTCAAGCAAAACAAGGTTTTTTTAAATCGATAGTTCTATTCCAGGCATGGTTAGATCCATGCAAGACCCATGCGTACCTATGCAAAACCTATGCAGAACCTATGCAGACCCATGCAGAACCCAACCCATGCAGTGGACTGAGAAAGTCATGAGCTCTTCGTGGGTTCGCATGAGCACGCAAGCATTAGTTGTGGGAGTTGCATCATTCAATCATACGCAAAACACCGTTTTGAAGTTATTTTTAGGATCGCAGAATTTTCGAAGCTATTTCAGATTTGAACGCGTTTGAAAGCACGTGTTCAGCATTACGGATGCGTTCCGCCTCGACAATTGCTTTCTTCCTTACCATCATTGCTACTGCAACCGCGTAAGTCCATCCTTGAAGTGATAATTTGGTTAGCGACATTAATAAGAAGACGCTCTTGTACATTCTACAACCACACAAGAGGTATTGGAAGTCTAACCTCTGAACCAGTTATGGACTTCGTAAAACCAAAATTTCGATAAAGTTGAAGAATTTCCTCCCATTTGAGGTCATAGTGACCTCGGCACATTCCGATGGTGGCTGTAAGATTTTCAGGAAAGGTGACTCAACTCTTTTGCTGACAGCTTGAAGGCAGGGTCCCGTCAAAATCATGCCCACCCAGGTTTTTTGCTCCTTGAAGACCAAATCATATGTGTAGCGCGTATTTCAAATTCGAGAGCTCCACGTAAGCTCTATCGCAAGATATGGGACAAAACGTCTAAGAGTGACGGTATCCGTGAGAAAACATGTTCCAGTTCACAAAAGGTGATCGCGACCATAATCAACAACGGTGAAGGATGCGCACGGATACATATACCTTGACGAAAACTTCCTGAGACCATCCTCATCAAACGGACCATGTGCAGTCCTCTGAAAATGAATTTTTTCTACGACGCCACAATAGACAACATGTGGGGCCCGCCGTATAACGTTGTTTCAATGCATGGACTCACTGTCTTGATTAGCTCCTTAGAGGAAAATCTTTCAACTGTCAGGTCATGTGTGTCGTAAAACTATGTCCACGCGACCACACCTCCATTTTAGACAATTCAAAGTAACTTTGTTTTAATCATCCAGTTCACCTTTTCAGAGATTTAGCGTGGCTCAGTAATATGTTCGACATTCGGAGATGGTGAACGGTGGGAGGGTTGAAAGGTTCGTCCTGATAACTTTGCAGAACACTCAATCACTTTTTGAAATCAATTGTCTTTTCAGGAAGAAGCCATCATGAAGAAATGTGGTCAGCCACGTGGTTTCAGTAAAATTTTGCGAAAAACTGCGGCAAAAACTGTTGAACGTGTGCTACAAAGAATGTTCTGACACAATTTCTTCGGCTTCTTTCCTCCATGTCATACTTCATTTCACTTTATCATACATGCTTTAAATATTTTGTGGTGACAAGACCAATTAAATACTATGTAGTTATTTTGTTGGCCGCATATCAATCTTTGACAGGCTCTGAAGTTGTTTGATAGTTAACAATTATATTACTAGCACTCCTACGGGACACTACAGGGTGGTCCAAAAATATGGAGACAACAGTGCGATGCGCGTTTTTCGACTTATTTCGAGTTTTGGCATTTTGCATCCATTCTTACGCTGTTCTTCTGTTCATTCGCACAGGTTTTTGCAAAACAGTACCTACCACTACGAATTTTAGGAGCTGCTGGGCTGTCAGTCAAGATTTTTTTCCACCACCTAAGGAAATTTTTGTGTAGTCTAGGCGCGCATCTAATTCTAACCTGTAAAATTTTCCTAGGGAATCACTGACCGGTACATCTAAGAATACAAGACTTGGGTAACAGGAAAACATCAAAGTGATTGCGGAAGACCACTTGCCGTGGTTATGAGATCCAAGATTTGGTGCGAATACGCTGATATACGACACGGTTCGAACGTGCTTATCAGATGGAATCACCATCAGTAATCGTATTTTGGGTGAATCACCCTCTAGAATTTCAAGAATGAAGGCTTGTAGGCTTAATAAGTTTCACTTTTCTATCTAACCACCCGAAAACAGAATCGGGAACAACCCTAACAGACATTTTTACCCATTTTGCACAGCAAGTCACGCCCGCTTTCTCGTAACTACACTTTTTACTATTCATTCTTGCAAATTCCTCGTTATGATGTTTATTGAAGAACAAAAATTGATTTTACTATCATAAACTTGCTTAATCCTCGGAGCAAGGGCTTCTAGAAGTGTGGAGTTATCTGGGAGGAAGGCCCGAGCGCGCCACGGTAAGCGACTAGTTCGAATTCTTCACACCTTTTCTCGCTGGTGGTAGGAGAATTCGTGAGATGTGATAGTAGATTTTATTCAGTAGTGAGTGAAAAATACTGCATTGGAAACTGAGCTGCCGACTTGCTTCCTAACGTGAGATATGAATCGCTTGGCGTGTCTCCATATTTTTGGACCACCCTGTAGAAAGTGGGATGTGGCAGCCAGCTGAGGTTTGCGCGAAAGATTTGCACTCGTGAAGTCGCCAGATAATTAATAAAGAAGCAAAACCAATTATTGTCAATTATTGGCTGCAGACTACAAGTCTTCAAACTTTTTTATGCGTTAGCGAACACCTCCCGAATTAGTGGAACCATAGCTTGACCTTTTCCAGACAAATGAACAGCTCATCCTGCTCCGATGGGCCCATATTCTCACCCTTTCCACACTGCTGAACCACAGCAGACCCTTTCTCCATCAGGGGATCCTGGCTTTTTGCACGCCATTTGTCTACGATAGGCCTAGCTTTTATCGGTGGTACTATCGGATCACAGCCTCAGCAAATCACTTTCCCATCATCGGACCCTTATCCTGGCGTTTTCCGTGCTACTGGAACGAGGTGGACTCATGACCCGTTTTCTAGCATTTTTTGCACGGGTTCTATGGCTGCATAATCACGTCGTTTCCCACATTTTCTCCACTATAGAGCCGCGACGAACCCATCCACTGGTGACACTGTTGCACCACAGTCACAGCGGGTCCCTTCTCCATCAGAGGATTAGTATTCTGGTTTTTGCCTCAGTGCGGACCCATCCTTGATCGGCAGATACGCATCCTGCAGAGTGGTTCAATTGAAGTGACAATAATTTTGAAAGGTTCGTCCTGATAACTTTGCAGAACAGCTGAGAATGAAGGTGGCAGATCATGTTTATGCATGATCTACAGGGGTAGCTATATAAAGCTGGTTGCTCTTGCTGAAGTATCAGTGCCACTTTTCTGCCATGGAAGACGTCCACTCTACTATTGTTGCGGTCTATCGCTCTGGAAAGCAAACGCTTCAAATATTCAAAAAGCTTAAAAGCGTTGGAGTTAGCCAGAGCCAGGTATACCGTACCATCAAAAGATACTTTGAAACTGGCTGTTCATAGAAGCGTTGCGGAGGCGGGAGAAGGAGGAAAGTACGAATAGCAGTTAACACCTGAAGGTTGAGGGCACGACCGCAGAGAAATCCTCGGCAAAGCTCAAGAAAGCTTTCAAAAGGCACTGAGAACTCGAGAAGCACTGTCATGAGGATTATGAAAGAAGTCCTCGGATTTAGACCATTCAAGCCACAAGAAGTTCAGGAATTGTCGTCGACTCAGAAACGAAACAGAATCACGAGATCAAGGTGATTACTCAGGCGGGTCGCCAATGGTGAATTGGAAAACATGGTAATTTCCATCGAGAAGATATTCACGGTCGAGCAAGTTTTGAATAAGCAGAATGACAGATTATGGTTGAAGAGAAAGAGCTCTAAGAGTTTCAGCCTGTTTAGTGTCACTCGCAAGCAGGGCCCTCTTTCAATAATGGTTCGGGCCAGAATCGCTGAGTCAGGCCAAGCCCCGCAAGGATCTAAAATGAACGCCGAGCTGTATCGATCTTTAGTTCTGGAAACACATCTCAAGCCGTGGGCCGAGAAGCATTTCGGGAATGCGAGGTGGATATTTCAACAAGACTCTGCTCCTTGTCATGCGGCACTCTCAACTCAGAATTGGCTTCGGAACAACGTACCGGACTCATATCGCCAACGCAATGGCCGGCCGGCTCTCCGATGGATTTTAGAGTATGGTCTATTTTGGAGGCAGAGGCCTGCTCTACACCGTCACCGAGCGTTGATCTGAAGGCTCGTCTTCGCAAGGCGTGGCTCAAAATTCCCCCAAAACATCTTGCGGGCAGCCTGTCAAGACTTCAAGAGGGGATTGTCGCTAGTCATAAAGGCATTGGCATTCGGGCCTTGGCATTGGTAGTCTCATCCTCCATCGGCGGACCCGTATCCTGGCTTTTTCACCACTACTGGGCCACGGTGCTCTCCCGATAAAGGATTAACAAATTTGATTGGTTTAAAGTCATGAACACAACGAATACCACCAAATTTTTGCTTTCTTTCTTCCTTTAATGTCCTTTTCTGAACTGACGATAAGAATTTATCGGTAACAAGAAAGATCATGGATTGAGCAACGATAGTGTACACAAAAAATAAGTGGCATCTAAACACACACTAGCCATAGCATACAAGTGAAAGCTGTTCGACCTGAAAGAGGAATTCTTACCAAAATGAACTGCATAGAGAGATTTTTACAAATTTCTGTGAGACATCGATTATGGCAAGGGGCGAAATGAGAGTATAAATGCACTGGGAATGTTCAGAAAGTCTATGCTACATACGTCACACTTTGACGTCTACAAACTTCTCCTGGCGTTAATCATCCTGGAAATAATGGGAGTCTCCAAGCGTCGTTCAATGACAGCAGGCTGTTGGCGACTCGGATTTGAGGAGGTGGAATCGGGGGCGCTGGAGCTCACCGAGCTGTTCGACGGCTGCTCAGCTGATGGTGAACGTGCGGCGCGGTTGGGCGGCTCCGAGCTTTCTCCGGGCGACGAAAGTCTGGAAACATTAGCTTAACTCTCCACCTAACTCTGAGAAAAACACATGTTCAACTACCATAAGTTAGTAAGTAAGTAAGTAACTAAGCAATTCAATGTTCAATTTTGGATCCATAGCTAGTTCTCGTCTCGTGCATTATCCTTATACAAAAACTAAGCCGTACTATAGGTTTCCTCCTGCACTCATCAGTAGGGTAAAGGAAACTTATAATGTGTGCTATGTGAATTTTCATACATATGTAAACCTTTCTTTCTCTCTTTCATCTACAAAACAAGAACCTTCGGGAAAAAATCTGCCAGAAAAGAGGCACTTTATTAATGACTTGAATTTGATCCTCCAAGTAATGCACCATATTGGGAGTGTTCCAAATATTTTGCAATTTTGAAGACATGACATAAAATGGGCAGAAGGAAAAGGAGAAAGGAGCTCTTATGGAATCTTTCTGGCTAACAATTATGAATTTACATGGATTTCTCAGTTTTTTTTTTCTATGACGTCTCACTAAGGAGGCTGCTTCCTCTCACCTTATGGGAGGCTCCTTTGTAGCATCTTCATAGGAAGGGAGAGGAGGCAAGATTTCGGTGCGCATCCGACCTGAAAGAAAGGATTATTCACCTGAAGCTGTGGCTGTAGTCCACCTTGAGTCGTTTTCGCTCAATTGGCAACGATTTTGATACGAATCGATTATTGGTGTGCACTACAACGACGACAGCGGTCTTACGCCAGAAATCGATAGGTATCGAAATCAATGTTGCTTGCGACGGCGATGCAGGGTGCCGCACTCCATGAGGAGTATTGCGCCTTACGCGTAAAACTGTTATTTTACATATAGACGTACTTGTATAGGTGTGCAGAACATATGGAGGAGGTCCGTCTATACCGGCGGCTACGAAAGGGGCTATCCGTAGGTCTTCTGGAGCGATCACGTCACCGCGTCGAGAGATTCCGTACGCCGCAGCGGCGCGTGCCATCTCTTCGCGTCGAGAGGCGGCGAATCGTGATTGGACCTTGAAAACAGCTACATATGTANTCACCTGAAGCTGTGGCTGTGGTCCACCTTGAGTCGTTTTCGCTCAATTGGCAACGATTTTGATACGTATCGATTATTGGTGTGCACTACAA
Source organism: Ancylostoma ceylanicum (assembly GCA_000688135.1). NCBI lineage: Eukaryota > Metazoa > Nematoda > Chromadorea > Rhabditida > Ancylostomatidae > Ancylostoma > Ancylostoma ceylanicum. Next base: position 1,716,750 of record JARK01001361.1, on the reverse strand, counting down.
CGACGACAGCGGTCTTACGCCAGAAATCGATAGGTATCGAAATCGATGTTGCTTGCGACGGCGATGCAGGGTGCCGCACTCCATGAGGAGTATTGCGCCTTACGCGTAAAACTGTTATTTTACATATAGACGTACTTGTATAGGTGTGCAGAACATATGGAGGAGGTCCGTCTATACCGGCGGCTACGAAAGGGGCTATCCGTAGGTCTTCTGGAGCGATCACGTCACCGCGTCGAGAGATTCCGTACGCCGCAGCGGCGCGTGCCATCTCTTCGCGTCGAGAGGCGGCGAATCGTGATTGGACCTTGAAAACAGCTACATATGTACTTATTAGTCGTGGTCATTTTTCCTAACATTTGTAGCGATGCCACATCTGGGAAGTATAAAGGTTCGCCATTGGTCAAAAATTCGTACCTGCATCCTATGTTTCATGAGTAGATACATAGAGACGACTAGCACGATGATCATTACCAAGCTGAACACGGTGCCACTGATGTCACGACTGAGCAGCTCATTACTCTAAAAAATACCGCTCTGACGTAATAAAGAACTTCTAGGCATCACTTTGGGCTTTGTAGCATGATTGTTGTTGTTTTTGATATCCACTGTATACTTTCTCCTGCGTACTGTACAACCCGACCATGGGTTAGGATCGGTTACTCTGTATCCTGGCGGGATAAAAGCTTCCGACTGACATTGTCTACCCAAAGACGCAGCAGGAACAATAAATCTAACTACAGAAAACGTAGTCGATTGGGTGTGTACCATTATGAGGGAAAAGGGGCGTGGCCAGGCCACTCTGATTGGTGCACTCGGGCCGCCCGTCACGCCCATCTGTTTGATCTCGAACGGTGTCAATCCCATAACACATGGTCTATTTGTGCTTAGCGTCGTACGAGTCAAACAGGTGGGCGTACGGGCGGCTCCTATGTGCCAATCAGATTCGCTGGCTACGCCCCCTCTTCTCTCGCAGTGATACACCCTGGTCGATCGCACACCACTGGGATCAACTAGAATGGTGTACACGATATATAATAGCATTCCTTTTTGGGGACCACGTGGGTGGAGCTGAAGCAGCTGCGGAATTTCGTCGTCATTGATTGAATCTCAGGTTGGAGGTGCACCCTCTTAGCAATAGGGTAGTCCACCTCCAGCTATGTACACTGTGCATTTTGCGAAAATAACACATTTCTTTGGCTCCTTTTAGTCTATCAGGTGGTGCACCTCCAACTAGGAAATGCACGTTGAGGAAATCCCGTAGTCCTGCTTTGGCTCCGCCCAAATGCTCCACTAAAATAAGCTCAAAAGACGGCCTCGTCGTCATTTTTTTACGCAATCATGTACACTGGATTGTTCAGCAACTCTTGGCGTTCCTACTGGTGAAAAATGTTGGAAATGCTTCTGGTGATGGAGTGTGCCCTCGAGAGGCCCAGTTCCTGGATGCATAATTGATATTACCTAGGTAAACATGTGGACACAGGTGCTAACCATGGGTGAACTTGTGTAGTGCCAACACATTTACCCTGGGTAATCTCAATATGCATGCGGTCGCAGATATGTAATTACCTCGCCAAAGCGGTGAAACCGCGTTCCATGTTGGATGGTTCGATTCGCGTCCACCTCACAGTGATAACCAACAAAAGTCGGCGGACACGTGCAACGTCCGTGGACTTCCACTCCTGAACAGAAAAGCAGCGAATGGAGCAAGGATCGAGACTGGAAACAAATACTCACCCCCATTCAAGCACACCATATCCGTGCACTGTTCACCCTGGTAGAACGGTAGGCAGCTGCAATAGCTTCGACCATCGACTCCTGGAAAGGAAGTGGTTATTGAAGGGGAGCAGGGCGAGAGAGGAGTGGATGGTGGTGAAAAATGAGTAGGGAACCCCTCCCCCACATGTGGAAGAGCGATCTGCACATAGTCGCACGTATCAAGATACAGGGACAGAAAGGGGCAGTCCATACTAGGTGCGTGCGTCAGTCGCGCGTCACATGCACACATCCGTTTGCGAGAGATTTTACATAAGGGCCAGTCAATACGGCACCGCAGAGCCGCATACGCGTGCGACTGATCTGCGTAAGGGCTGCAACTAGGCCTACCCTTCATCATATAGACGCACGCGCATGGAACGCACGCATCACGTATATACTACTCTAACGATATCAACAACGCCTTTTGAGTGTGAGGACACATTCAATGAGCGTCAATGGCGGTGACCTATTCACGGGCTTGATAAGCACGCCGCGCAACCGCACCGCGCGCGTCAGAATTGATGCCATTTGCTGTCATTTTGCCACTTCTTGTTATAAAACATGAGAAAAGTGAAAAGATCATCAAATTGGAAAGAAAAGCGTCTAGAAATAGCAATTTGACGACTAACGTCAACGATTCCGGCGCGTGCGGTGCGGTTGCGCTGCGTCCTTATCGAGGCCGTGGATGGGTCACCGCCATCAACGCGCACTGTAGATAACTAAAGCTTCATGACGTATGATGGTGCAGGGGATCCAGAGGCTGCATGCATCATTGAGATTACCAAAGGTAAACGTGTTAACGGCACACAAATTTGACCATCGTTGACTCGGGCGTCAACAAGTTACCCTGGGTAACTTCAATAATGCATCCAGGCTCAGATCACTGCACTCTCTCAGGTTTGGCCTAGAAAAAAAAGCAAATAGAGGACGTTTGATGTGTAATAGAGATTTCATAAGCAGGACAGAGGTTACCCAAATAGAGTACGTTTGATGTGTAATAGAGATTTCCCGAGCAGAACTGAGGTTACCCATCTAACGAGCCGGTCAAAAATCATCGCATCCAGCCCGGATTCAGGGCTTGTCGGGGTTGCATTCTTACATGTTTTTCTTCTGCTTATCACTTTCCTCCACCATCAATAACACTGCCAATCACGGTGATGTGGATTGTTTATCGGTTTACTGACAAAATAAATACCTAGTAATACGTAAACGTCTATTATTTCAACCTCAAGGAAGAGAAGGAATAGTGACGGAAATCTTGGTCCCCCATCCATAGTCGACCCTCCAGTGGGATTCCTAAGAATTCTCAGGAAAGTTGCAGCCTCCTCATCTCTATAAGATGGACGAGTTTCTTTGAAAAAACATGGATGAATTCTTTGATCCGGCCAGCCATGTACCACATGATCAATCAAGAATGGGGACAATTATATTGCGTTCCACTAGGAAAGAAAGCACAAAGTGAATAGGGGTGTGGGGTATATACCTGAGCGGGGCAATGCAGTCATGTTCTGTGATCCGTCCCACTGGCCAATCAAGGAGTCCTTCTACTCCCCACTATGCAGGTATAACGCCGTGCACCCGGGAAAATGGAGAGGAAAAAGGTATTGTGTGGTTGCTACTTGAGAGAGCTCCCAAAAATTCAGAAGTGTCAGTGCAACAGTGGTAAGCAGGCCTATCTTTACGACGCTTCGCATTGACAAGTTTGAAATGTCCTGCGTTTAGCGCGGGCGACGTATTTATGCACAAGTAGCTATTGTGGTGTACGAGACGTATTAATACATCAATGTGGATGTCTGGATGCTCAGGCAACCACAGTGCCTTGGTCCAGAAGGTACATATGTCGCGCGAAAGAGGCTTGTATCATTGGGGTCCCTTTATTTTGCCCTAAGCTAAACGATTTCTAGCAAATTTGTCTGTGGGGACCAGTTCTCGCCTCTTCATGAACCCCTCCAGAAAAAAAAACAAGGAAACTATAAAATTGGCTGCGTACCTTTGAGCACTTGACCTTGATCACAGATTTTGTCGCAGAACTCCCCAAAATAGGGTTCTGTACAGGCGCACATCATTCCTAGTGATTGAGATCGATACCCGTTGTTCTGGCATGGAGCCAGACGCCTACAGTGTCTGTCCAATGCGTCTGTGTGGTCTGAAAAGAAAACATTCAAGTTCAATACTATACATGGTATACAGAAGAGAAGTAGTAATATTGTAACGGTTTAGTTGCCCATTTGTAGCGAAGGTTTAATTACCCAAGTTTGAAAAATTACTTTCACATAATTTCCATTGTTGGCGTATTATCCCGCATTTAATTCTAAAGCAAATCCGCTATTTTATATTACTTGAGGCTCTATTTTACATCCTCAGACGACCCCATGCACTGCAGATACATATCGATCGAATGAATAGACCGCGCCACGACTCACCAGGACACTTGCATTGGACTCCATAACCAGTGAAGCTGAAGTTGAACAGCGCTGACGCCGACAGCAGGAATGTCCCCTTAACATTACTGAATTTATGTTTTATTCTTAAGTATCCAGAAGAGATAAATGATAAAAAAATCAATAAATAACCGCACCTCAAACACCCTGCAATGGTCGTCCCCGCCATCCAAGGCGTGCTCATCAACAGCGTAGTCAGACGCCTTCTGCGTCCAGTTGGTGATCAGCTGAAATCAAGCGCACAATTACTGCGCAAATCTAACAAAGTAGCGTGTTTAGCTGCATACCTCTGCGTTTTCCGCCATCGGCTGACCTCCTCTGCAACAGGTGACCTTGTAGGTCCGCGGTAACCAGAGCGGACCGATGAAGTCGATTCCGGGTCGAGGGGCTTGACGTGAAGCACCTGCAATTAACTCTCATAGGGAGTGACGCATGCATCATTGAGGTTACCTGGGGTAAAGGTGCTAATACCACTGAGTTTAATCATCGTCAACACGGGCGTCAGCACATTTACCCTGGGTAATCCCGCAGGAAACGGGTATGTAATGGTCCAAAATTAAATTTCGCTGTTCAATTAAGATCTATGTATTGACCACTGCTATCCAGGATCCACGCGAATCCACAAAGTATTACATATAGTTTCCCAAATCTTTTCATTCAGAAATCACGTTGTTATAGGGACTATTTGTACTAGTCAGACGCACGCATCCATTTGCGTAAGATTTCCTATGAAGACCGGTGAACGCGACATGACACTCAATGAAAAGAACGCGCGGTCGTCGCGAGACCATAAACGCGTGCGTCTGAGCTGCGACTTCAACGCGACTGGCCCTATTCTCCATCATACAGACGCACGCGCGTCAGTCGCACGCATCCATTATAAATTGCTCAATACATCTATGTATTTGGAACTCTAACTTCTTAGTTGACTTTGGTTGAAACTTTTCTTTTTGTAGGTGATCGTCCAAGACGACAAGGACAGGATCGCCAGTAGCAGTTCAACCTGGCGACTAAACTGAGCAGAAAAGAGTGCACCCTTCAAGTTCCTGAATTTTTAGCTCACTTTTGCAATTTTTCAACAAACGCTGTCATGTAGCAGATAAAACTTTTTCCATTTGCAACACTCTGTCTTTGATATAAGGTAAATTCCTAGCAAAGAGTTCCACATCCTAAAAGAGGCTCACTTGCCCAACCTACTGTTATATCAGTGCCGGATCTTAACGGATCTTAGCTGCTTTTTGACGACTGTAAACCTCCTAGTCAAGCTTATGCAAACCGGTAAAACTTGTTTTGACCAAAAGTTCGCCCAAACGCGATAAGTGAAAGGCTGGAGGACGAATCCCAGACATCAGCGAAACTTGCGCTAATAAGCAACCAGATTTGCAGGCATAAGAAACGTAGGAGGGAACTGCCTTTGTGGAAAGTGAAGATGGTGTAATCCGCTGAGACGAGGTCTTCACTGACCCGGTATGTAATGAGACCAAATGCTCTATTTCTCATAGGGAAAATTGAGCATTGGGCTTCCGCAATACCGTATTAGACATTTTACCAGATACAATCTCGGAAAGGTTACTGGAAACGAGTTTAGCCCACTACAGGAACATGAGTACAGTTAAGAGGTGAGAATGAGCAGGTGAGTTGCTTCTGTTGGCAAAGCAGAACCAGGGCCTGGGATGCGTCATTGAGTTTACCCAGGGTAAATGTTTTGGCGTTCGTGCTGACGACAGCTACGTAAATTTGTGCTGTGGTGTTGACACGTTTACCCTGGACAGTGTCAGTGATGCATGTCGCTAGTGATGGGTAGGCGAAATCGAGGATTTCTTATGGCACTGACAATTTATTGTTCAAAGAACAAAGCTGCTTTCGGCTGATAGCTTCATCGCTATTTGCCCATGAGTGGGGGAGGCGGTCAAGATGTACGACGCGACGCGATCGCTCCGCACGCGCATGGTTCTTAAGTCCTGGTTGGTCCCTCAAATTCGACGCATAGGATTACCTCGGTCCCACTAGAGCTCAGGAAATATTTCCATTTCAACAGGCACCGCCGTACAGTGGGCGTCAATGGCGGTGACCCGTCTGCGGCCTCGAACAGAACGCGGCGCGACCGCGCCGCTCGAGCGAGAATCCTTCCTGGGATATCAAAGTATGAGGTTTTCTTGATAGTCAGTTAGTTTTCTTATTAGTTATCATCAAATATGATGAACAACTATTAAGAAAACCCAGATGAGCCACTGCGGCGACTATTCTACCGTGAGCGGCGCGGTCGCGCAGCGTTATTTTCAAGGCCGCAGACGGGTCAGCGCCATTGACGCCCACTGTACATGTAATCTCTTCTTGATTATTATCCGTCAACGCTCCTTCTTTGAACACAGTTTGCTTGTCCCAAGTCCCATAACATATAGGCATGTAGATAAAGTGTAGATAGGAATATGAAAATGGAAGGATTGTCCTGTTCCATTCTATAACCATAAAGCATTACATGGGATTGTACACAGGTTCCGCTCGTACGTCTGAAGGCTGCAGCCACAACGTGCACATCAAGCGACCAATCACTGCCGAGCAGCGTATCTCTTGTCAGGCAGCCCATAAATGGGTTGACAATACACTTCATATGATATACAGCAAACCGCGTCGGAATTACCAGACACGTATATTACATATATATTTCGGTACTTGGCGGAGCAGCAGCGGCGTCGCGACAGACCGATCAATACGCAACAAAATCGATATCAAGGTCGAGCGACGGCAACATGTTTACTATTCTATACCTAATGTTATGTATGTATTGTAGCAGGGGAACGAAGTAGATAAGAGCTATGCAAATTGCGGTTAAACCACGCCCAAAGTGAGTTTTTTTTTTTGCGCTACAGCGACAAAAAAAGGCATATGAGAAATAGATATCAAACTGATGTTAAGGGGCCAGTCTCGAAATGAATGGAAAAGGAAAAGAACTTTTGGCAAATTTCCACAAGAAAAGTATTGAAAAAAAGAGTTTACAATTGATGTAGCACTCCTTGTAAGAAAAAATATACAGTTAAAAGTGAATAGTTAAGCACGAAAATGTAAACCTAGGATGCTCCACTCACCATTGTCGGCATTCGCGTTCTGGTACAAACGTCCTACATAGAAGAAAATAAATGCAATTCGCATAATAAACCAGACTGTCTCAGCGTCATACGTAAAGCATGCGAGATTCTGGAAAAATTCCCGATAACTCAGTTGTTGTCAGAAAGAAACGTGAGAAAACGAGAAACAGCTTTGGAAAATAACGACGAACAAAGAGTGAACGAATGAAACAAAGGATTTCAAACGAATTTATAAAGGAAGGGTGCAAATTCTGAAGAGAAAAAACCATGAAAGAAATGGCGCCGAAGAGGAAGTGAACTGACAAGTGTCGACTGAGCGTCAACCGTTGATCAGAAAGATTCAGACGTAACAATCAGATGACAGTCAAATCAAATTAATGGCCCGAAAAATTGCTGAGGAAAACCAGTTTTCAGCAGACACCTTCAAAAGCATTAGCGTAAAGTTGCCAACGTTTGGAACAAAGAGAAATTGGTAAAGCCAAAGGTTCAAAAAAAAAAAGAGTCTCAGCTAGGAATACCGCTCTGAATGTGGTCAATTTCGATACTGTTGCAATTTTTCTCATCTACTCCTGGGATATTCCATCCCTATAATATGACCGGAAAAGCATGCTGCCCTCCCGGTGCTAGTTTTTTGGCCAAATTATGTACTCGCGAAAAAAGTTAATTTGACGATCAATTCCAATGAGATAAGAATTCCTCCTGTGTAAAGCAGCGCATTCTATTATTAGGTTGAGGAATTATAAATGTCTACTGTCTTCGTGATCATATTTCTCGACCGCATTAAAATTTTTGAAGGTGAGTGTGTGCTCATTTTAAAGAGCAATCCATCCCGCACCTAATGATTTAGGAACACCCTGGTTTCCCTCAACTCCCGAATTTTAAATAAGTTTGAAAGCTGACAGATCTAAAATGTAGAAATTTTGCGTAACTCATCTCAAACTAGAGATATTTCTTTGTAACATGAAACTAAACATGTACTCATGCCATATCATATATTATTACAAGCACCTCGAATGGAATTTCTCTATGTCGTAGAACTTATGGAAAAAAGGAAGTGAGGTAGTGGAAGGAGTCCAACGATGTTAAATAAAAGGATAAAGGATGAAGTGCCTTGATTAATCCCGTCACTTGGGATGCGCCACGCATTCGACTTCATCTGAGCATCGTAGAGGCGTTGAATGAGTATGTGTCCTACACAGTGACTTGACCTGAACATCCAACGTACCAAGTGAGAGCTTCATCCTCCCAGATTCCTCTGGTACCATTTTACCGACCCCAGGGGGAATGGATGGCTTGGTTGGCCACAGGCGCGATCGAGCCATCGACCATGTGCGTGCGCAGCGGGCCTCTTACCACTGCGGCACATGCGCCCATAATGTAAAATAAAATAAAAATGTGGTTAATAAATATTTTGGATTTCGTGAACCGCGGATTCCACTGGCCAGATTGATGAACATTCGTTGGAAGATTGCGATCCACCCTTTCTCCTTAGTATTATGCATGACCTCTCTAGGGAAAAGCGATTTGACCCAAGCAACTCGTTTGATTGTAAGTCAGCGATGAGATTGAAAGTACTGCTTAATCCATCACATTTTCCTAAAAAAAACTCGCCTTTTCTGGATGCGAACATACTGCATTACCGGCAACGCCCAGCACCTCTACCTCGACCTCCCAGGATTGACCCAGAGTGTGCGCATGAAGAATACGTGCCACTGCGCAGGGATGTAGTCGAGGTGAAACAGGGAATATGTAGTAAGAATGAAAAATAAGAGAATTATGTATATCCGAAAAAATCTTTCATATTTCATTTTGGTTTGTTCCGAACGAAAAAGAAAAACAAATTCCCGGTCATCAATCATTCTTAACCATTTCCATTAATCATTTCTTTTCAAAAGAAATGACACAGCATAACATGTTCTATATGTAGTGCGGATCAGTGTGCGTAAATCAAATTTCAAATTCCTTGAAAAGTAAAACTGGCGACAGAAGTTCAAAAACAGACGTAAAATGGAAAGCGCAAAACGAAAAACGAAAAATTCTGCTCACGGGCTTGGAAGCGTCAAGCGATGTAAAAAAACGGGACGAGAAACGAAAAAAGGCTTGAAAAGCTAATGAAGGAGGATGATCCGTCGAAGCTACAACAAGAATATCTTGATCAGCATAAGTTAGAGTTGACAGCAAAAAAATCGAAGAAAAAAGTAAATAGCAAGAGCTCACGATATAATGGATGTAAAACTTCGAACATATGAGAAAGCTTGAATAGAAATACAAATATTTGGACTTCTGTAGCGTTGAAACAAGGATATGTCTCCAAAATCTTCCAGAACTCCACCACTTCACTTCTTTGTTTTGTCACGAAACCTAGAAGAAATCCCGTCTAACTCCTCTGTTTTTCTGGCTGGTTCAACTGAAGAGCGGAAAGGGAGCACAAATCGAGTGAACTCTGACCGACATGTGGGCATTCTCAACAACACACCCGAACGGGGCAGTCTCTGAATAGTTGAGTTGCTTGTGATGCGCAAATTCGCACCATAACAGGAAGCCCTGGTGTCTGAACTGGTAGTTTAGGGTAAAGTCTTGCACCAAACTCCATACTTCTTTTTAAACAGTCATAAATTTACTGTTCATGGATGGAACTGGTCTGCCAGTTTTTATAGTTGAGAAGTAGTAGAATGTTTTATCCAAGATCGAGAAATCCTGGATGCGGGGATGACGGTGCAAGACTTTTAGACCAACATAACAAGTCTTGAGGCTTTATATGTCCCTTATTGAGCTCTCTACAGTACAGATGCTATAGCATTTTCCTTATGGGTGCAGTAGGCAAAAGCTATAAATTGAATGGAAGTAACCCGCAAGTGCGCAAAATAAGGATTGCGGCAAAAGGGTCAAGACGCTGATGGAAGACTATAACTGGGGCTAATTTTCGATCCAAATGAGGAAACGAAAAATGTGCAGAAATCTGGATTGATTGTGCAGAAAAATGGACAAACGAAAATGGCTTGTTGTAATGGAACCTGTTCATTACAACAAGCCATTTCCGTCTATCAGCGAGAAGTTCACGAGTCCCACGTATCACTGAGATTACTGTAGGCAATAAGAAAATTTTTATTGAAATAAAATACGAGTCCCACGTATCACTGAGATTACTGTAGGCAATAAGAAAATTTTTATTGAAATAAAATATCATCAAAAAAGTGAAAAAAATGTTTAAAAAAGTGTTAAAAATTGCCTGTTTATCGTGGTTCCCCAGGCCTATGGTGGAACTGTTAGTATGTCCAGTCGTAGCATAGCATTTACTTAATAATATCCTACATATAAGATACTAACGATAACAGCTTAGTGAGAAGTTCAAACAAATACGAGTAAAAAATTACATAAAAATTTACGTGCTGATCAACACGTAACATCAAATGAGGCTTCGCGACACCACTATACTACAACATAAAAAGTTAAGTTAAGCATGTTAAGACCGCATAAAATTAACCACAGTTAACACTGGAGTCAACACGTTTACCCTGTGGTAACCTCATTGACCAGGCTCAGGACCTTTTCCTAAACTCCATGAATCCTTTAGATTAGACTGAGAAAGACAAATCGATGCGAGAAACATCGAGGGTATTCTGAATGCTCCTTATTATCAGGAGCTTGCAAAAATATGGCACAAAGATAGTGGATTATCAGCTTACGATTAGTTTACTCCATATCTTCATGGATGCGTAGATTATTCGCCAGGGAACGGCTCGAAATACTCAGACAAAGTATCGCACCCATGCGTAGGGCTACTGCAGGGCACCCGGAGGAGTTGGTCAGGAGACCCGGTCTGTTACAGACCGCAAGTCCTGATTTAGTCCTCCGCAAATCCTGGGTCCCTCCTCCGCATGTCCCGAAATGGGAGTTTTCAAACAAAACTTATCACTCCCATCACCTCTCGGAGATATCGAACTCATTTACCATTGCTGCTCGATTGCTTCCCGGTCCGCTGCTTTGCCTCTGCTCCATCCGTGCCCACAACTGAGGGACCAATTGAGGCAAGGACTAATGTTCTTATCGCAGTGCATTTCCTAGTAGAGGGAGTGTTGCATACTGCGATCTACCCCGATCAGGACGCAACGTTGAATACGTAATCATTGTAGGCCAGTGGCGGACGCAGAAAGT